>JANQBM010269270.1:0-21326 GCA_025594535.1 Erythroxylum domingense
ATTTAATTACATTACATTATATTTAATTAAAATATTATTATTCATTAATTAAAATATTATAATTAACTAATTAATTACAATATAATTAAGTAAATTATATTGTAATTAATCAGAAGTAAATCGTGGGGAGGTTTTTCTTGTAAATTTACGTGTGTATTTTGTTTCTGTCTCCGTCTCTACATTCTTGTCCTCTGGTTTTGGTAAGACAAAAATTTTATGTCTCTGTTACCCGGAGTCGGGACAAAAATTGGTGAGGACAGCAAGCAAACAGGACGAAGATAGGATTTTTCTGTCCCTGTCATCTGTTCACACTCATGGGGACATGAACCAAACGCAGGGCGAGAGCTTGATCGACCTCCAGTATTTTTGAATCACTAGCAAGGTATGGAGTGTGGATAGGTGGAGAATAAAGGGTGTTGTATTTATGGCCGAGTGTAATGCTGGGTTACACTACCATTCGGCCAAAGCAATCCATTCGCTCCACTTCTCAAACATCTCCATAAAAACATTTCATGTAGATCTCCAATATTTAGTTAACCACCTGTCTGTCTGTTTATTTGAGGTGGTAGCTGTCGAGTATTTAAGGCTGACTCCCTAAGCTTAAACAATGCTTGCTAGAATTACTTAAGAACATGGGATCCATGTCACTGATAATTGCCTCCAGCAATGCCATGCAGTTTGAAAATATGGTTGAGGAATAATGCCGTAATATCCTTTGTTCAATAGGGGTTTAACTGAAATGAAACAAGTTACTTGTAAATCTATCAACCACTACGAGAATCACGGGATTGCCTTTGGATTCCGGCAACCACTCGATGAAATCTAAGCTGTGCTCTTTTTAACTTTCTTTAGGAAATTTAAGGGGTTGTTGCAACCCCAAATAAGTGGTTGTATCATACTTATTTTTTGACATATAATCCATTGTTTATGTAGTTCCGAGTATCCTTGGCTAATCCCTTCTAATGGAACAAGTTCTGCAATTTTTTTGTGGTTGTTAGTACACTGGAGTGGGCTTCCATCGTCCTGTCTTAACTTATCTTAATTAATTGTTCTTTAATTGCATTGTCGATTCCTATCACCACTCTCCCTTTCCAAAGTAACAATCCATTTTGGGTTCGATCATACTAGTATTAATGCACCGGATCCCATTAGAACTCTGAAGTTAAATGTGCTTGGGCGACAGCAGTACTAGGATGGGTGACTTCCTTAGAAGTCCTCGTATTGCACCCCTCACTTACATCTTTATTAGAAAATCTGTATCAAAGGAGAAGTTATCTGTCTAGGATTTAAAACTGAATGACGCTCTTTATCGACGACAATGCTGGGACTGCGACAGAAACTAATCGGGAACTTTCTATGGAGGAATCCTTCCAGATCAATCGAAGCATTAAAAGGGCAAAAAAGATTGTGGCACGTAGGCAACAGGCAAATACGATGATGGAGGAGGATGAGGTGCGTGGAGGGCAACATGGGACCTCTGCGACAGAAGCAACATACATCGAGGCATAGGGAACCCAATATTGTGAGGCATTGCTAGGCTCTTAGAGCAGAACCAATGGAGGGGATGGCAGGACACCGTCGGAAACAATGGAGGAGGACATTAAGATGATTGATTTCTCTAATAGCCTATCTCCTAAGATCCATTTCTCGGATGCTAAACTAGAAAAGTTATGCAAGAATTGGAGAAGTGCACTCATTATCAAGGTGATAGCGAAGAACGTGGGCTATGTGACTCTTCGGAGGAGACTTATACAGCTTTGGAACCCGAAGGGAGAGATGGAGCTAATTTATTTGCCCAATGAATATTTTATAGTGAAATTTTTGAATAAGGAAGATAGGGACTTTGCAATGTTCGAAAGACCTTGGATGGTACAAGGACATTGCCTTCTCGTTCAGGAATGGACTCCAGATTTCCATCTATTGGAGGAGAAAGTGAGTAAAGTGACGGCTTAGGTACGCATCCCGCACTTATCGATGGAATTTCAGTCGGTGGCTGCCCTACGTAGAATTGGATATGGAATAGGGAAGACACTAAGGATTGACTGGCAGATTGCTGCTTCTTCTCGCGACAATTTCACAAGAATATACATGGAGATTGATCTTAACCAGGCACTAAAACTGATGGTAAATGTTGCAGGGAGGGTGTATCACGTCGAATACGAAGGAATCAATTTAATATGTTTCTCTTGTGGCCTCTTTGGTTACTGGCGTGAAATGTGTAAAGTTGTAAACAAGGAGGAAGTTGTGGGAGAAGAAGGGAAGGTAAATGAGCAGGGAAGGGATGGTACAATTATAGAGAACGAGGCATTCGTTGGGAAGACAAGCAATGCCGCACCATCGGAGAAAGAACTGGATCCTCGTAACCTGGCTTTGGAAAACAATTCACTGGCATTCGGACTGTGGATGATTGTCAATGAAAAGTCCAACCGAATTAGAAACTATACGAAGAATAGGGGAAGTGCAGTCAGGAAATCTAGGAACAAAAGGAAATATTATCACAACAAATATCTCGGTTTGGAATCTTGGAAGTTGAGGAGGATGCGGAGACAAGGAAGGAAAGAATGGACGTGGGAAGAATACCTGCTGATTTGAATACTGCAGACAGATCGGCCCAAAATGGCCCCCAAAATACATCAAGGCTATACCACGTTAGGCCTCAAGTTGTGGGCTGGAAAGAACAGGGCAGAAGGATCACCCCAACGGTAGGTCCTGTTGGGCATGGCGAAGAAAAAGTTTCAGGAAGCATCATGGGGAAAAACAAAGTTGGCCCACTAGTGTATGCACAACTCCATGCAATGGATGCAGAGCAGGCAGAGTCAATAGAGACTGAGACGATAAGTGGGATGGTGGAGATGAGGATAGGCAGCAATGTCCAGGGTGAGGAAGAAAAGATTAGAAGACAATTAGCGCCACACATTCAAGCTAGTAAGAAATCAATGAATCCAATCCCGAACCTTGATTGAGACCCGAGTTTGAGTCTGCAGAAGACACGAACAGTGCAAATGGAGGCAGAAGTGCAGGACGTAAATAATAATATATTTCAGGATGTATCCATCGAGTGTGTACCTGAAAACCAGCACGGTGGGATCATTATGATACAAGAAGAGGTGCAAATGGCTCAAGTTATACACGGCAACATGGTTTACTGACAATTCAAGGTCATGTCTTTTACTACATATAATTTTATGTGGATCTTCTCATGGATTTGTCAAGGGGAAACAACTCTTAATTTTAGACGAGCCTTAAGGGAGTATATTCGTGACTCTAGACCGGATATCATCATTATTCTAGAACTGAGAATAAGTGGTACTAACGCGAACTGGGTACACAGAAGCTTTCAGGAATTCTCTTATCTGAGGATCGAGGCTCAAGGGTTCTTGGGTGGCATTTGGGTATGGTGGAAGCATGATGTTATAACTCTATCTTCCTTTTCATGATTCGGACAAGCTATGATGTTTAAATTTGTGATGGAGAATGGCAAGGAGCTATGGATTATCTCAGTATACGAAATTCCGGTGGAGGCGATTAGAAGAGAACTTTGGATGACATTAAAAAATATAGCAAATGGGATGGTAGGGTGTTGGGCAGTAGTAGGGGATTTCAATGAGATCGCTGCAATTGAGGAAAAGGTAGGGTAGCTCCAGTTGATCCTATACGATGTTTGAGGTTTAAAGAGGTCATCGAGGAGTGCAATTTGATCAATCTTGGTAGTGTTAGACCGAAGATGACATGGAGAGGGCCAAAAGTTGGGAACTACAACCTTTGTGCAATGCTGCGTGGATATGGGAATACACTGAGATCGTAGTTAGAGTATTACCAAGAGTGGACTCAGATCATCATCGACTCCTGGTGGACTTACGAGACGAGGACCAAAGGATTGAAAGAGATCGACCTTTCCGCTATCAAGCGATCTGGCATAGGCACCCAAAATTTCTCGAGTTCCTAAGGACAACTTAGCCTAAACATGTTGACATCGGCGTGGGGCTGAAAATAATGGAGAAGGAACTAATCAGATGGAATTGAGAGGTCTTCGGACTAGTACAAATGAGGAAAAGAAAGATATTGGCTCGACTGGAAGGTATTCAAAGAACCCTTGCTCATGAACCAAATAATTATTTCTTATGCAATCTTGAGGTTGAATTATCGAATGAGCTAGAGGAAATATTGTCACAAAAGGAAGTGTTATGGTATCAGAAGGCTCAAAGTGACTGGGTGAAGCTCGAGGATTATAACACCAAATATTTCCATGCGAAAGCTGTTATCAAAAGAAAGGCAATTAGGGTAGAGGGGTGTCGATTCCTAAATGGCGAGTGGTGTTACGATCAAAACTCCTTAAGAAATCATAGGTTAAGACACTTTAAAACATTTTACTTAGAGCCACGAAAGGAATGAAGACCGACACTACTGTCGGCTTTCCCTAGTGGGTTGGAAACAATGGTGAAAGAATTGAACAAACAGGTTTCAGAGAGAGATATTAGGAAGGCCCTAGGAGAAATGTTCCCATTCAAGGTGCCTGGTCCCGACGGGTTTCATGCATATTTCTTCCAAAGAAATTGGGAAAGAGTAGGTGGTCAAGTGTTACAATTCATCACTAAGGTCTTTCAGGGACGAAGATCAATGAAAGAAGTCAATGAGACCCTCATAGTACTCATCCCAAAAGTGGAACTACTGGAGACATAGCTAATCAACTTAAGCCATATATGTTGGACTGGGTGGCACCAAATCAAACTAACTTCATGCTGGGATGCCACATATAGGACAATATTATTATAGCCCAAGAAGTGTTTCATATTATGAGGAGGTTGAAACATAAGAAGGGATTCATGGCCATCAAAGTGGATCTAGCCAAAGCATATGATAGTCTCTCATAAAATTTCATCGAAGACACTTTGAAAGTAATCGACATCTCTGAGCACTTGAGGAGTATTAACATGGATTGTATAAGGTCAGCTCAGCTCTGGCTAGTGTGGAATGGAGAGCCAATGGAATCATTTGAGATGGGGAGAGGTGTTTGACAAGGTTGTCCACTATCACCCTATTTATTCGTGTTATGTATCAAAAGATTAGGCCATTTGATCATGCAGGAGGTACATCAAGGGAACTAGAGGCCTATCAAGGTGGGCAGGAATGGACCATTGGTCCTATACTTCATGTTCGCTGATGATTTGCTCTTATTCGCAGAGGCATCAGGGGAGCAAACTCGAGTGATTAAAAGTGTACTTGATAGATTTTGCGAAGTGTTGGGGAATAGGATCAGTGTAGAGAAGACCATGATATACTTCTCTAAGAATGTGTCTGAGACTATTAAACAAAAGGTTGGGAGTTTCTATTCATTTACAGTGACGGAAGACCTCGACAGATATCTTGGGGTATCGATGCTCCACGGGAGGGTGACAAAGAACACATATTATAGACTTGTAGAGAAAGTCAAGAAGAGGCTTTCAGGCTAGTCAGCAACGTCTTTATCTTTGGCAGGAAGAGTTACCTTAGAAAACTCAGTACTCACTGCAGTCCCTTGCTATACCATGCAAACAACTAAGTTACCAAAAGGGATCGTAGATAATATAGAACAAATGTGCAGGAGCTTACTTTGGGGACAACAATCGAAAACCAGAAAGATACATTTAATTTCTTGGGACACCGTAACACAGCCTTTAGTTAGTGGAGGACTGGGGGTGAGAAGGCTTTGTGAATTAAATGAAGCATTTCTTGCGAAGTTATGCTGAGGCTTCATATCCGATCATGACGCACTTTGGACGCAGATATTGATCCATAAGTATGGGGTGGCTGATATGCCCAGAATCGAATTTAAGGCAACTTAACGAGCATCATGGCTATGGCACGTAGTATGTGAAATATGGAAGAAGTTGGAAGGTGGGATCTGGTGGTCGATAGGTTTAGGGGAAAATGTAAAGTTTTGGCAGGATCCTTAGACTGCATCTGAATCACCATTACTATAAGTAGTGTCTGTAGATGTACAGGAGGAGGAATTAAACATGAGCTTAGCTTATTATGCTGATCTGGAACATGAATGGAAATGGGACCTCTTCCAATAAAAGTTACCTATGAGTTCAATATTACAAATTGCGTCCATCCCCGCACCTAGAAATGATAGGTGATTGGATTTACCTATATGGAAGTTGAATTTCAATGGAGTCTTCTCAATAAAGTCTGCCTATGTTTTGTTGACCAAAGAGTCTATTAAAGAGGAAAGAACACTATGGAGAGTTGTTTGGAAATGGAAGGGCCCCCAGAGATTAAAGACATTCCTATGGACTATGTCTCATGGGAAATTACTTACTAATGAGGCATAGATGAGGCGAAATATTGGACAATATAAATCATGTCCTCTATGCCAGGATGAAACTAAGAGCATGTTACATGCACTTCGTGATTGTCCCATGGTCAAAGAAACGCTTTGGGCTGAGCAATGCTTGGGGACAATTCTTCTCGGATCCTCTTAAGCAGTGGCTCTTGAGAAATATCCAAGGAAAAAAAAACTTCTAGAAGGAGTGGTGTGGAATATGATTTTTATGGTAGGGTGCTGGCTAATGTGGAATGGAGAAATTACGGGGTGTTTGATGGAAACTTTACTCGATTGCTAAATGAAGCAATGACAGTCTATAAGGTAGCTACATCATTTCATACAAGCAGGATGAAAGGAGAGGTAGGAGAAACCATTATAGCCATAAGAACTTGGAGGAATATCGACTGGATCCGGCCTCTGTCTGGCTGGATTGCATTAAACACAAATGGTGCTTCCAAGGGAAACCTAGGTGTAAGGGGAACTGGTGGAATGATAAGGGACATAGAGGGTAGATGGTTGGATAGGTTCGTTCAAAAAATTGGGGTTGGATAGGTTCGTTCAAAAAATTGGTGTAGCAACTTCGTTTTCTGCTAAACTATGAGCAGTGAAGATTGGTTTGCAAATGACGTAGGAAAAGGGCTATAGACGAGTCATATTGGAGCTAGACTCTTTAACTGTTGCGACCATGTTACAAGCATGTAAGAGCCTGAGAGGCTTGAATTATGCGCTATTCAGGGATATTTTTGGGCTTCTACGAAGAGAATGGCAGGTGGAAGTGTGACACATATATAGAGAAGCTAACCAATGCATAGATCGACTTGCTAATTTAGCACTAGATTACTCTTTGGGGGTGCATTGGTTACGTAATTGTCCTCATGAGATTGAGTATCTGATTCTCGGTGATGTAATAAGGGCCATCGTAACCTGGGTATGTTCTGTTTGACATTTTTATTTTATTTTAATGCATTAGGTGTAGCCCCACTCTTCACAAAAAAAACCTATTCTTCCACTCATACACGCTTGAACTGATATCTCCTTTTGATAGTTTCTTAATCAAATCTTGTACAATATGATCCTTTCCCAATTATTTTTATCTCTTCCATTAATCCACCACATATCTGTGATACTAATTTCATTAGTAATTCAGCACTGGAGAATTTAAAAAAGACGTGAGCTACTCTATTTTCTTTTCCTTCCCACTGTGATACTAGACTTCAAAATCATACCTTAATAGTTTTGGAAGCCATGATTATTGAAAGGATGTCAATAGTCATTAATCTAATAGATGCTTCAAAATTTAGTGATATGTTTAGACGATTAAGGGCTTGATGTTGAGGTAGTGGTGCCATTGTTTTATCACCTTGATTACTACTAATTTTTTTTTCACATGTCAACAATCCTTAATTCTTTGGAGTTAATGTTTTGTTAAATAAGATAAGTGATGGGATGATTGTCCTGTTGTAAAACTTCTCTGATTCCTAGCCCACTAGTGTATAACCCACTAGTGTATGCCTTTACAACATAAGGTTTTGAAAAATCTGGAAGGGTTAACACTGGTGATGAAGTGATTGCTTCCTTCATCTTCTTGAAAGCTTCATGTTCTTTTTTATTACTAATTTGATTACTATAAGTTTCTTTTTTTTTAAATAATTTTGTTAATGGCCTCGTAATTAACCTATAACCCCTGATAAACCTCCTATAATACCTTTTAATTCCCAAAAAACCTTTTAAGTTCTATCAAGTACTAGGGTTCTCCCTACTCTCTAATCGTTTTCACCTTCCTCCTATCGGTAGCTACTCCTTTCTCCAATATGGTATATCCTAGATATTCAATTTGCCTTGCTTTGAACATGCACTTGCTTCCCCATAAATACAACTGATTGACTTTCAGTGTTTTGTGTTAAACATGTGATTGTAAAGATTAACAATAAACCAAAATGTCGTCGAAGAATACTAATATAAAGCGTCGAAGATGTAGTTTGAGTAACTCATTCATTAGTCTCTAAAACATTGATGGTGTGTTAGTTAAGCTGAACAACATCACCAAAGTATCATATTGTCCCTTATGTGTCCTGAATATCATTTTTTGGATGTCCTTAGGTCGAAATTGGATATGATGGTAATTTAAACGAAATCCAACTTTGTAAACTAATTGGCCCCATGAAGTTCATCAAATAATTCTTCTATCAAGGAATAGGAAACTTTTCCTTGATTTTATGTTTGTTAAGGTTGCGATAATCTACGCACATCTGCTATGAATTGTCTTTCTTCTTAACAAGAACTACCAGGGATGCATATGGTCCGTAGCTATGATGGATAAGTCATTGGTTCATCAGTTCTGCATAGTTTGCTCAATGATATCCTTCTGAGCACGTGCATATCAGTAAGGTCAAATGTTAATATCTTCCACTCTCTCCTTCAAATAGATCTAATGGTTTTCCTTCCTATTCGGTGGCAGTTAATTTGGCTCCCTGAAAACTACAAAAAATTCTAATAACACAACATTAATTTAATCAAAAGCTCTCCATCGGTCATCCCTTACCTCCAACTATTATAATTGGCATTTGATTGGAAAAGTGAGTTGCAACCTAAAGAGTTGCTCCACTTTCGAACGATGGAGTGCCTGGTGGAATTCCTTCCCTGAGAACACCTTTGGATCCCCCTTTTAGATTCCCCTTTAGTGTGAACACTTGGCCTTCCCAGTCAAACTTCATAATGCTTTCTTTGAAGTTGCACCTAGCATCATTTAATCCCACTAACCACTGAATTGGATTCCTTGCATCATCCATGTGAAGTTCCTGCAACATTGGCCATAGATCAATCTTAATCCTACACCCATCGTGATGTATAATAGTTTGATGTCCTTGATATCACAATCATCCTTCTTCACAATGAAAGCACCCATAAAATTATAGGTATTTCCATTATCTATAAAAATGTCTATCATTCTCCTTTGATACCTTTCCACTAATAGGATTTGATTTAAATCATATTCACATGCAAAGCCGGTTATGGCTTGCATGGATACCTTTGGATAGTCGACTTCTAACAGCTCATCTTTGTATTTGTCCATTGTCACCCTCTGATATTACTTCCAACGAGTTTTTGTCTTCAAAAACCACATACATTTGTATTTGCTTTTTCTTACATCTGTGGCCTAGACTGTATCTTTCATTGGACCAAAAGTAGCATCCCCTTGCCCTTTTGTTGTCAGATTCCTTGCTGCTAATGTTTTTTGGATTTTTAAATGCTTTCGTTGATGGAAAACATCTTGGAGCCATTGGAGTAGGTAGTATCCCATCTATCACGACACTCTTTCTTACATTTGATGTTTGTTGTGTTATCGGAATTGAGCTATGACCACCTTTAGAGCTCATGTTCCTTGATACGTTCCCTTGAAAAAAGGAGGTTGCTCCCATTTTCTAACATCATTGCTTCTTATTTCCTTACGCTATATTGGCATTATGTAAGGGCATCTCCAACCCACCTCCATTTTGGAGGAGAATCTCTATTTTAGTGAAAAAATATACTCCAATTGTATGCCAAATTGTCCTCCATTTTGGAGGAGTGCTGCAGTGCCATACCAAATTTGGTGTGGCACTGTAGCACTCCTCTATTACTATTCTCCCTTGTTTGTCTTTTCTTTCCATTTTTTCTCATCCTTTTTTCTTTCTTTTTTCATTAATTCATTTTTTAATTTTTCATTCTCTATTTTGTTATTTAAACAATATTTCAATATTTTCATTATATGTTTATTTAAGTAATTATAACTTTATAATAATTTTAAGGTTTAGTCTCACATTTATCAATTTTTCATTATATATTTATAATTTTATAATTATTTACTTATGAATAAATATTTTAAATAAAATTTTTTAAATATCTAAATTAAAACACACATACATGAATATTAATACTCAAGCAGTAAAATTAAATAAACAAAACACAAGCAAACTATAATTACTTATATTGTCATTTATTATAATTAAATAATATAAAATAGTGCAATATATCTTATATATTATTTCATTTAGTATTATTAAATAATAAATTATAGTTTAATTGAAATTTTATTATTTATTATTTATTAACATAAAAATATAACAATAATAATATTGTGAATAAAAATATACGCGAAAAAGAAAAATTGGGTTAATTTTATAAAGTAATTTTAATAATCATTAATGAAAGGTAAAAAAATGCTGAGAATATTCCTTTTTAGTGTGAAAAATAGAGTTGTGGATTAGAGTGAAAAACAATGTAGCATCTCTAAAATAGAGGAAACTTTACTCTATTTTAGAGGAATGGGTTGGAGATGGCTTAAGGAAAATGGTTCGTGCAATCTGACCATTACTTTAATTTTCGATTTGAGACAAAAAACCAATCAAGTACTCCTCAGATAGTGATAGCTGATCAATGATCAAATTTGGCATAGTATTCCATTACCGAACCTTCTTGCTTCAACTCTTTAAAGTCTCTTACTTGGTCGTCGAAAACTTTGCATCAAAATGCTATTTGAGGACTTTTGTGAACTCCTTCCAATCCACCACCTCTGGTTTATTCTGATTTCATAAATAAAGTCTATTCCACTCCTTTGCTTGTTCATCAATATGAAGAATAGCCATGACCACCTTAACTTTCTCCGCCGTTTGATCTAGTTGAAAAAACTGATCGCAACTATATAACCAGAGCTTTATTCGCTCACCGTCAAACTGGTAAAATATATTCTGCTCAACCTTGTAGGGACTACACCTTCGTCCTTCTCTTGCATGCTTTGTTCACTTCGAATTGTGGGTTCCAAAGTAATTGGGTTGGTTGCTCCCGACTCCACTCCTTGTCGTTGCATAAATTGTGTGAAAATCGTCTTAAGCCCCAATATGTCCTTCTCATACCTTTCTGCCTTGCTTTGTGATTCTAGAAACAAATTTTCATTCTTGATTTGTGTTTCCATCAGGCTCTTCACGTTTTTTTAATTCTACGCAGTTTGACACTTTTTGTACCTTCTACCATTTATTCCCTTCTAAAACTAACTTCTTTTTGCGAGATGTTGCGCAAATTCGTAATTTGGTACGTTAATATTGAATAACAAACAAGAAGAAGAGAGAAAAGAGAGAGATATATGCAAATTTTAAGAGGATATCACAAAAGAGGGAATATTAATTCTATTATATTCACTGCACTATCAGTTGCTGCAATGGTTTAAATACACGCAAGAGAAGGACTATAAAAAGGATAGGTTTTGGATAGGGGTATGGGCAACACTAAAAATTTCAAGGCCGTCATAAAACAGACAATGAACATTGCCATTGTCGAAAAGAAGCTTGTAGAACTGGAAGAGAAGTTGGTTTGACATCTTTAGTAACCAAGCTGCTTGTCTTAATGAATCTATCAGAGAATCAAAGCTTTGCCACAAAACCATGCCTTCGTTATTATTCAGAACAAAATTGCCAATGTCTATGAGGTGTAGTGTCGATGGAGAAAGGGACTCTCTTTCTGTGGACCAAGCCATTGACTTTTTAATTATTTCCTTTTTTTATTAAATTAGGTATCCTAGCTTAGTCGAACTAATCCTAAGCTCCTAAGACCCTACCCCAAGAGCCTTAGAGGATGTAAATCTAGAACCCTAAGATCTCTCAGGTTCCTACATAGCCTGTACACTTCTACGCACAAGGAGTCATCGCATACTTGATTGGTCAACTGCTGATTGATCCCTGGCCCTGTTCAGCATCAGGTTCCCAGCAGCCCTTAGGTTCCCTAGTAGCTTCAACTCCCATACTGCTATTGGAAGCGAGGCATCCGTAATTGGTCCGATCAAGGAGCTTTGCCTAGGAGGCTAGAGGATCATCAATAGGAAAACTTCTCATTTCTCCTCCTTTTGTGTGACTCGAACTTAAGACCTCCTGGAAGGGAGTGCCTTAAGTGAGGAGTTTACACCATTAGGCCATTTTTTGGTAGTAAGAGCTCGTTATCTGGAAAGTCACGATTAGCCACCCAAGCAATCGTACTATTGGAACTACAAGATGGTTTGTTAACTTTAATTTATTATATTTAAATTATTTAAAATAAAATATTATTTAAATATAATTTCTCATATTAAAAATATTAAAAGTTAATTTGATACCATATGTAAAAATAGTAAATTAGACATTTTAGGAAAAATTAGACCCTCTACAAAATTTTAAAAAAAATACTTACACTTTTAGCCAACTAAATACCAAGTAATCTTAAAAGGAAACAACTTTTACCAATAACATGTACAAACTTTTACACTGCTCACTAAAGAGAAGAGTGACGATTCATTTGAAAATTTCAATCATATGACCTATCTGAAAGGATAAGTAGATAAGAAGTGGCAAGCATTCCAAGATGAAGGTTAGGATTTTAAATTCACAAGTTATAATAAGTTAAAGACAAAATTAAGATGCTTCATAATAAACTCTTCACCAAGGATTAGTTATCCTCTATTTTCGAAGCAAGCAAGAATTATTGTTTGCTCAAAAGAAACTCCATGCCAACCCTGGTAATAGTGCATCTAAGTATAGTAAGGGACATAATGGTACTTAATGTAAAAGATATAGGAAAAGGGTAATTTGTACATTTCGACATAGATATACATACCTAGACGTGAAATATGGATGAGATTGAAATTAATTTGTGAGATTATATGCCAATACGGGAAGTAAAGAAAGAAGAAGGACCGATGTACAAATTTTCCTAAAGTTAACAAATGGACTAATAGGATTAAGGCATATGTGACCAATTATAATAAAGCATTTATGTAAGTCTTAGAAGTGTATAAATGGGCATAGATGACCTTTAGGGTTAGGAATTCCAAATTTTTCCTCTCCTATTTCCTCTCCACTTCAACTTCTTCATCACACCATTTTTTATATAAGGAATCAAGCTAATATTTGGTAGAAACCAAAGTAAAATTTAGTGGTTTTCTCTTTATCTAGTGTAACGTACCACTTCCATAGAGCATATTCCTGAACATACAAAGGATATTCGAGGACATACCCTATGAGAATGACAGGCTAGAATAGTCACATTAAATTATTATGGCATCAAACATAACATAAATATTTGAAAATGGTCAAATCTCCTCATTATATTCACAAAATAAACTTACATTGTATCATTGCAATTCATTTCCATGTATTTATATTACATAACTTTTGAGAGTTTACAACTCCAAAAAAAAATGTTTAACATGAAATGAGAAGCTAAACAAACACATCCTAACTGGACTCCTCATATTTGCTATCTTATTTGCTATCTTAGCCTCTTCAGACTCTAGCCTTCCCTTTCACTTGAAAAGATATTGTTTGAGTTTTTTAAACTCACATTATAGATGTTCTTAATCTCTCTTCTTCCTTCTTTTCACTCAGGATATTTTTACAATATACTCACTTAATCACAAAATTATTTCGTGTAAGTAAAGAGTTGAGAGATGAAAGTTAAAAGTTAAAAGTTGTTTTGTATATGACTATAACTGATATTTATAGTCTAATTCTCCAACGGTCTTCTTGAGAAAACTGCTTGTAAAATCTTCAGAGATCAGTTATTATTTGAGTCCTGTAATTAACTCCAACTAACTAACTAACTGATGTTGTAGATTATTCTTCAATTATATCGTCTTGATTTGATTTGTATGCTTCGTCTTATGTCTTTGCTTCGTCTTATGACTTCGTATTAGACATGTGACTTCGTCTGGTCCGTCTTACACTTTGTCTTAGTCATCTCTTGAATATTATCTTGATTTGATAATTTGTGCTACTTACATTTAACTGCGCACTTAACAAACTCATCAAGACAATTCACACACTTCTTTTATTATTATTATTTGACTTTCATTAAAATCAATAGAAGAAGTGAAGTCTTCTTGACTTAACAATCTCTCCCTTTTTGATGATAACAAATAATCATAATATTAGAAGATAAAAAAGATATTCAGACTGAAATGTTAATATTCAGACGAATAATTTTTAGACAAATAATATATTATTTAGACGAATAATGCAAGATATATAATACATATATAAGAAAAATAAATTTCTAATACTAATTGAAATAAATTTCTAATACTAATTCTCCTTTCATTTCTACTATTCTCCCTCTATTTGTTATTAATAAAAAATATTAGTTCAGACGCTTCAATATTTCAGAGAACATATGTTGAATATCAGTAGAATCTTATAGCTTTTCACTTAATGGATGAAGATACTCAAAGACATTGGAAAGGTTGTGTTTGGTGGAGGGTTTTCTGATTGAATCATCTTAGTCAATAATTTTGATGGAGGGTAATTGGAAAGGTTGTGATTGGTGTGGAATGTCAAGATCATCAGATTTGGGTAGTTTGAAAATTAATTTTCCTATAAGGTGTAGGATATTTTTGACAGAAGGAATGAAACCTAAGGGTTTAAAAAGAATAAGTAAATGCACAAAGGTTTCTAAGTAGAAATTGATACCTTCAATTATAATATTTTTTTATCTTCCTTTCGATATTGTCCCAACAACCTTGAAACTTTCATTTGTGGTTGATGCGCTAAAGTTACTTCCTGATGGCCTTGATATGTGATGTGAAACATAGACACCTACAAGTTGAGCTACACGACATACATGGTCTATATTCTTCATCGCCACTCAAATTTTTTCTTCTGTGAGATCATCTTCTTGTTTCTCAGGAAATTTCTTCTTCTTGCCTTTGTCTTTGCTGTTTACCAGTGTTAGACATCTAGGTTGTACATCTGGTACAATCTTTATCGTTGTTCTGCTTGTCATTGGGTAGATTGTGTAAGGATTTTTTGTCATCTTCAATAGATATGGTTATGCTTTTTCATCGCGCAGAATACCATACAATCTTCTTTCTTTATGGCTAAGAAGATGTATCGTCTAATCGTTTTTGCTTTTTCTGTTGTTGTTGTCATAACGTCATCATCAATCTTAGTGATCATCTAGACTTCTCGGGTCTTTCTGTTTGGAGTGTCTCAGCTTTCCTCTTTAAAGACACTTTGTGAGTTGGTTGTTGAACCTTTACACTTTCCTTCCTTTCAGGAATCGTCTTGACTTATATTGACTTATAAGACGATTTTTCAACTTTTGCCACCTCAGTTGAGATTCTTCCGATTGATTGAGGTTTTTCTTGCATACCAAATGAAACATCTTATTTCCTGCTTCTTCTGATTGAAAGGTCCCCTTAGATTGTGCTGTCGAAGTGAAATCTTTATCCGTTTCAGCTTCAGTCTTAATCCCCATTTTGCGAATAGTAGAGGCATTGATAACACTTTTAATATTCAGCTTTACTCTATTTCATATATCAAGTAAGATTTTAGATTCTTTGAAGAATCTTGCCAACAACATACTGTAAAGTAATGAACCACTCTTCAGATGATAATCCTCCTTAGTCTTTATCATGTAGGTCAGAATTAAGAACAGAAGATTAATATATTAGTGTGTGAGTAGATGAAATAGAAAATGGTCATCATTCATCATCACCAAATCCTTTGATCCCACTCTTGGTAAAATACAGTGAAGAAGAATTGAATGAAGAACCCTAGGCTTTAGAATTAAGATTGAAGACTTCTTGACTCCTGGATTACTCAATCCATCTAGTTGTCAATTGATGTTTTTTTCACTTATGTGACTTTAAGTAATCCATTTTGTATTGTTGAACAGTTTTGGTCCTTCATTTGGACATTCAGTAGCCCTCATAATAGAATCTTATGAAACAATCACCGATAATCTATCTACCACTGATACCAAGGTGTTATCTACCACCTTTACATTTTTCCAGAACTCATATACTTCATTTGGATACATTGGTTCTCGGATATTAAAGAAATTTTCCCATCCAGCTGCTTTGATCTCAGGTTTGATATCCATTCGATCTTCCTTCAGAGCAGTGAAATCAATGAGTCTCTCATAGACAAGAGATTTCGACATTTTTGTAATCTGTAATGTATGAACACTAAACACAGAAATATATTTCCTTTAAAAAAGCGAGGTTAGTATATAAAAACAATTGAGAGAAAGAGACAAAATGAAAATGAGAAAGATTTGATGTAGAGAATAGAGGATTGAATCTTCTTTGTTGAGAGCACTTTGAAGTAGATCAGTTACTAAGAAAATTCTAGAATGTAAAGTGTTGCAGATTTTAATAGATTTCTTTTTATAAACACTCTTAAAAAGTTATCGTTTGTAACGTCTGTGGCTGATCCATAGGTAATCATAAAATTGATACTACCGAGTGAAAATTACTATTACTATTCCTTACGACTTTTCTACTTTATTAGGACATATCGTCTAGGACATGGAGTTTCAGACGAATGGTCATTTAACATTACCATGTTCAGATTTCGTTTTATTTCCTTGAATCTGTCTTCACTTAAAGGTTTGGTGAAGATATTTTCCCATTATTGATTCGTCTCAACAAATTGTAGATTGATGATCCCTCTCTGTACATAGTCTATTATAAAACGATGTCTAACTTCAATATGCTTTGCCCTTGAGAGTTGTATTGGATTCTTTGAGAAATTGATAGCACTTGTGTTAACACATAAGATTGGAATTTGATCTTTTTGGATAGAATAGTCCTCTAACTGATACTTTATCCATAATATTTGTGAACAACAGTTTGCAGCTTATATGTATTCAGCTTCTGCAGTAGATAGAGCAATTGAACTTTGCCTCTTGCTTAACCAAGAAATTAGATTATGACCAAGAAAGTGACAACCTCCACTTGTATTTTTTTCTATCAATCCTATCTCCAGCATAATCAGCATCACAAAAGCCAATTAACCTGAAATCTTTACCTTTCTCATATATTAAGCAAAGATTAGTAGAACCTGCCAAGTATCTCAATATTCTTTTAACAACAATATAATGAGATTCTCTACGATCTGCTTGAAATCTTGCACACAAACAAACACTAAACATTATATCAGGTCTGCTTGTAGTTAGGTAAAACAAAGAATCAATAATTCCTCTAAAAAGAGTTTGATCAATCTTCTTACCAGCTTCATCCTTAGATAAGACGATTGAAGGATGCATATGAGTTGACATTGGTTTAACATTTTTCATTTTATATTTGACTAAAAGTTCTTTGATATACTTTTGTTGATGAATAAAGATCTTTTCTTCATTCTGTCTAATATGTAAACCAAGAAAGAACTTTAATTCACCCATCACACTCATTTCAAATTCACTTTTCATAAGAATCTTAAAATTTGAACATAACTTTTTAGAAGTTCACCAAAAATGATATCATCTACATATATTTGCACAACAATAAAATCATTTTTAATACATTTCTGAAATAAATTTTTATCAATTTGACCTCTAATAAAGTCATTCTTAATAAAAAAGAACTAAGACGATCATACCAAGCACGAGGTGCTTATTTCAATCCATACAAAGCTTTATGAAGTTTATACATATAATCTGGTTTATCTATGTCTTTAAAACTAGAGGGTTGTTTTACATAAATTTCTTCATCTATAAAACCATTCAAAAGGAACTTTTCACATCCATTTCAAACAGTTTTATATCATGAAAAACAACATATACAAATAAGATCCTAATAGCTTCTAATCTAGTTATAGGAGCATATGTTTCATTGTAGGCTATTCCTTTTTATTGATTTTAGCCTTGGGCTACTAATCTAGCTTTATTACGGGATACCTTTCTTGATTTATCTAGTTTATTCTCAAATACCCATCTAGTTCCTATGATAGATTTATTGGATGGTTTAGGGACTAGAGACCAGACTTTATTCCTAGTAAATTGATCTAACTCCTCTTGCATAGCTAAAATCCAAGCTTCATCTTAAAGAGCTTCATCAATTTTCTTAGGTTCTAATTCAGAAACAAAAGCTACATTGGCCTCTCTCCTAAACTTAGATCTAGTTCTCACTCCTTCTGATGTTTCTCATATAATCAAATTTTTCGGGTGAGAAGATTTATATCTCCAATCTTTTCTTAAACTAATATTCTTAGAGAGATCTACTATTTTATCAGATGGATGGTTTAATAGTGAATCGTTTGGGTTACTAACTAAGGGAGTAGATAGAGTTTCATTATCATAATCATCTCTCTTATCTAGATGAGAATCATCCTCAAACTTACTTGCATAGATTCTTCAACATAATTAGAAACAAGATTATAAACTCTATAAGCTTTAGATCTAATAGAATAATATAAAAAAATTCCTGAATTGATCTTAGAATCGAATTTATCCAAATTTTCTTTTGTATTCAAGAAAGTGCATTTGCAACCAAAAGGATGAAAATAAGAAATATTTGGTTTTCTTCCTTTCCATAACTCATATGGAGTTTTATTTAAAATAGGTCACAGAAATACTCTATTTTGAATATAACAAGTTGTATTTACAGCTTCTGCCTAGAATTACTTAGGAAGATTCGTTTTACATAGCATAGTCCTTGCCATTTCCTGAATCGTCTTATTCTTTCTCTCTACAACTCTATTTTGTTGAGGAGTTCTAAGAGCAGAGAAATTATGGAAAATTCCATTCTCTTCACAAAATATTTTAAAATTTTCATTTTTAAATTCTCCACCACGATCACTCCTAATTCCAGCAATAGAAATTCCTTTTTCATTTTGTAACTTTTTGGATAAGATTTTAAAGCATTTAAAAGATTCATCTTTATGGGATAAAAATCTCTAATAAAATCTAGTAAAGTCATCAACAATTGCAAGACCATACTTCTATCCACCAAGACTTATTGTTCTAGTTGGACTAAACAAATCTATATGTAACAACTCTAGAGGTCTAAACGAAGTTACAATATTCTTAGACGAAAAGGATATTTTAACCTGTTTTCCTTTCTGACAACTCTCACAAAAGAAATCTTTGTTAAAACTTATCTTTGGTAAACCTTTTACGAAATCATGTCTAACTAATTTAGAAATGTGTTTAAAACTAACATGATCTAGCTTTTTGTGCCAAATCATTTTTTCATCATCTCTTGATATAAGACATGAAACATTTAGATTATTCAAATCATCCAAGTTAATTTTATAAAGATTATTTCATCTCTTGACCGAAAAGAATATGGACCTGTCCTTATTTCTAACTAAACAGGAATTTTGATTAAAGGATATTTCAAAACCAGAATCATATAATTGACTTATACTGATTAGATTATGCCTTAAAGCATCAACTAGCAGAACATTATCAATATACGAAAAGGAATCTTTACTAATTTTACTGATCCCAATTATTTTTCCCTGTTGGTTGTCTTTAAAAGTTATTGATCCTCCTTACTTATGTTGGAGGTATAGGAACATAGACCTTCTGCCCATTATATGTCGCGAGCAGCCACTTTCTAAGTACCAATGATGGTGGTTGCTTCATCCAAGTAAAGAGATCTACAGTATATATTATATCCTTCTTAGGTACCTATATTTTTTTGGGTCCTTTGGGGTTAGTCTTATAATTATTCTTATAATAATAATAAGAATATTTTTTCTTTTTCTTTCTATTAGGAACAAAATTCCTATTATGAAGAACATTTCAATTATGAATTGTATTTCTACCAAAAAAGCCTAAACCACTTTTATCATCTGGATGTCTATAACTTCCAATCATATCATTCATCCTTTTTGTACTCTCTGTAAATTTAGATAAATATGCTAAAAGAATATTAATCCTTTATTTTAGCTAATTAATTTCCTTAGATCTATCTATAGTTACTTTCTTTTTCATATCGTCTACTTGTTTCTTAAGGCAGATGTTTTCTTCTTCTAAGATTTTTATGTTCTTATAATTTTCAACAAATTTCTTTTTCAATAATCTATATTGTTTTAGAATAGCATGTGAATCTTCTAACAATTCTAAATAGGCATGATGAAAATCATTAAAGTTAGAGATTACCTTATCATTGCTTTCACCTTCAGCTACCAAGCATATGTTTGCTTGTTTTGATGATTCTAAGTTGGATTCAGATTTAGGCAAATCCAGATCTTCCCATATTGCCATCATGCCTTTTTTGTTTGCTTGACTCTTCTTTTGTTTTATTTTGAGCAAGTGGCATTTAGACTTGTAATGTTTTGGTTTATTACACTCATAACAAATGATAGAGCTTTTCTCATTCTTCAAATCATCTTTGCTATTCTTTTTTAAAGAGGAGTCTTTATTTCCATTTGTTTTCTTTTTCCACATCCTTCTAATTTTTCTTGAAATGAAAGATAGTTCATCGTCATCTTCACTTAAATCTTGATCATATTCATTGACATCATCTTTTTTGATTTCTTCAATCTTTAATGCTTTTGAAGACGTGTTTCTATTTTTCTACATTTTCTAGTTCTTCTAACCAGCCTTCAATGTAATAGATTTTTCCCTTCTAGGTTTATCTTCTGCATCAAGCTCTACGTCACGGATTTTCAGTGAACCAAGTAAGTCATCTAGCTTTAGCTTGCTTAAATCCTTGGTCTCCTGTATTGCTGCTACTTTGGTTCTCCATCTTTTTGGAAGACTTCTAAGGATCTTTTTGAGATGATCTTGACTATTGTAGATTCTCCCCAGAGCTTTAAGTTCATTAATGATTGTTTGGAATCGTCCAAACATTTGATCAATAGACTCATCATCTTTCATCTTGAACACCTTATACTGATGAATAAGAATACCAATCTTGGATTATTTCACTTGGTTTATGCCTTGATTTAGCCATGGATCTTTTTCCTCACTTTGTAACAGTGTTTCTTGGAAACTTCGCCTTGATACCAATTGAAGTAAATCACTTGTTATTATAGAAATAAGGTATAATATGTAAAATACATAAGAAGGGGGTTGAATTGTGTTAAATCATCTAAGATAGTAATCTTTAAAAAACTTCTTGATTTTCTTGAAAGATTTAGACGATTACAAAACAAAGCACTTATTTTGTTTGAGTAATGCAACAGTGAAAATAGTATTTATTCTTCTAGCAACAAGAAATTAAAGAGATAAGGGTTAGAGAATATGACATCGCGATTTATACTGGTTCACCCTTAACCTTTGGACT
>JANQBM010269873.1:0-21314 GCA_025594535.1 Erythroxylum domingense
CGCCACCCTCGCGGGACACGGATCCGGGTATCACCATCGATATCGGGTTCGGGTTCAGCGGGAGTTGGGGTGTTACACATATAGTGTAACAATGCTACGTACCATAGTGTTTGTTTAAATTCAAACTTAATTTTTGAACCTGTAATGATTAATGGAGAAGCATTAACATTAGAAATTCACCTACAATTATAGACAATCCTTTGCATAATAAACCCTTAGGATAGTATATAGTCTGGAAACCTATGATATAACTCCTATTGGCTTATCGATGAAATATTCCATGAGCCTAGGAGTCATAGCGAGAAAAAGCATGTGATGTAACAATGCCACGTACCATAGTTCTTATTTGAATTCAAACTTTGAAAATACCATTTACCATAACGATTGTTTGATATTTGAGTGACATTAATATGGGATGTTCATGTTTAAGTGATGTTTTGCATAATGTTGACATTTGACTTATGTTTATAGGGATTGTTGATATTTGGTTTATGTTTATACGTATTGTTGACTAATGTTCATACATAATGCTGATTATGAGTTATAGGTATACTTAACAATGGCACCTGTTAGAAATAAAGGAAAGAAGGTGATAATAAACCAGATTGTTCCTCCCCTATAATAACCAAATCAATCTGACCTTATCTTATAACAACAATTGACTTCATCCACTAATGAAGCCAGTTAGCAACAACCTCTATCTACCTCAAGTAGCGCTGAAGGATCTTTAGGTCTGTTAATCTTTAACACCTATAATTAGACTTATAGTCAAATATATATTAACATGTTTAATGTGCTTTTTCTCATCCTTATTCTTTTGTTATCAGGCTCCAATATTGGCATCAGAAAAATGAGGTAGACGTATCACTAGAGGTTTTGAGTTGTAACACATGAATGTTGCAATCAATAGTAAGTTCTCAATACATATTGACATCTTGCAAGGTCATCCTGTTGACAAGATCCAATCAGTAAAATTGTTCAATGACTTAGGGGTCATATTTAGGACTAAATTGCCTTGCTCTTAGCATACCAAATAGTTGAAGGAAGACAACTTGCTACATAATGCTCTGGACTTCGATAATTTTTTAATTAATTTAATTATATGCACTTTTTTACTTATTAAAGATTAATTTCACTTTTACGTGTTATTCACAAATGAAGCTCAATATCATCTATATCGATAACCTTAAAGTGTCAAGTTGTGTGACTTGACTGTTAAAACAAAGGATCAAGGATCATCGTTTTCAACTACATAAATACTACAAATCTTTTCCTTCTGATGAGGAGGTAAGGAGACATGTTCCTAAATGAATGTCTCCAGAAAAATGGAGCCAAATGTGTGATTATTGAGCCTCTGCCAACGTTAAGGTTTGACTTATTTCTTTTCACATTTGCTTCCATTAACCTTGTTACACAATTTAATAGCTATTTGTTTTCTTTATTTAGAAAAAATGTGATTATGCTAAGGTTAATAGAGGAAAAATGGAAACTCCTCACAACAAAGCTTCCTAATCATTTGTTGCTATACAAAAAGAATATGTGAGTTCTTTGTTTAGAAGTTATAATTATATTACTACATACAATATTATTTAATTGTGTTTTCAATTAATTTTTTGTAAAGTAGAGTGAGAAGGAACTACATCGACAAGAATGTGATAGGATCATACTATTCACTCATTATAAGGAAGGACAAGGGCGGATGACAGAAGAAGTGCAAAATAACTATTTCAGTATAAAAATTTTTAAATTTGAATTTTATTTATTTATGTAATACTAACTAACAATATTTGAATTCATTATTGATTTTTTTAATTTTAGAATAAGATGCAAGGGTTGTTACAAAGAGCATTGTCTGATGAAAACGAGCTAAATGTGGAATGAGATTTACAACAACATGCTTGGTTTAAGAGTAGGCTACATCAAAGGTCTTAGATTTAGCCCTAAGCCAACTATTTCATCCTTATTATGACCAGCATATGTTGACCATCTTGAACAAGAGAACCAGTAACTTAAGGCTAAATTAGATAGTAACAAATAAAAGTTTGAACTTAATGCTTGAAAAGATAGTCAAACAAATACTTGACATGAATTATGTAAGTAGTAGGGATGATGAAAACAATTCTTAGTTTGTACATAACTATTTTGTTAATATTTATATTTAACATTTAATAATATTTTATTATTTATACAATTTGTCTAATATCTAATTATTTTAATTATATTTTCCTATAATAAATTATAAAATAAAAATCTAAATATTACATGCAATAACATGGATTTAAAATGTCACCAATAATTATAATTAACATTATAAAACGTTTAGTAATAATGTTTATTAAAAAATTAATAATGTAGCTAAAAAGATTTGCCTATGGTTTTAAATTCATTGCTAAAAATTTCCTATTTTTTAAATTCATGACAAAAACTTTTTAGCTACATTTTGAAAATTGTCACTAATAACTTTTGATTGCATTTCCAAAAAAGCAACAAAAAATGTTTGCTACGTATGCTATATCGTCGCCAATAATTTTAGGTGACGATTAAAAATTCGTTGCTAAATATTATTAGCTACGTTAAAAATAATAAGTTCAAAGAAGAAAAAGAGTTTCAGTTTACTAAAGTAGTAATAATTTATTTATAATGACGACCAATGTCACTTTTAATAATGGACAAGATGTCAAAGAATCTTCTGACGAAACAAGTTAAACTAGTTTGGAATAATAGTTTTTCCTTCAATATATCATAATCTACTAGATTAATTTAGACTAATACACCACACAGTTGCGATAAACAATGAGTTTTGAGTTGCATCATTTAACATCTAATTGCTAAAATAGTTGACAATTTAAAAATTTTCAAGAGGTAAATTATAATTTAAACTATCGATGATTATCATTTGATCAAAAAAGATTTCTGTAAAGAGAAAACTGAATTTTTTTATAAGTGTTCTTTAATTAGTGGAATTCAATCATATCCACGTAAATGATGTGATTAATGAGCATATGAATATGATAAGATCATGTTTATCTATATTTCAATTTCCTAAAAATGGTATCATAACAAGTTAAATATGCAACTTCATTATGATCATTATTTAATTAAATTGAAATTATGTTTGTGTTGGATTGATTGTTTTTCATAACTTTTTTACATTATAACTGATAATCTTCCAATATTGAGATTATCCAATTTAATACAAAAAAGATAAGTATTGATTATTTTTATTATATGTATCGATACTCTTCTTCAATTATCCTCTAAGCAAGTTGACATTATCTTTTTTATTCTTGTTTATTTTCATCCTATTATATAAACTTATCCACAGTTTTGCTAGTCTACAATATTTTCCAAATCTACAACATAGTTCTACAAACTGTAGATCATATAATGATGAAGAGTGGCCATAATGGTTGTAGGATCTTCTTATGCTCTAGTAATCTAGATCTAGACCTGGAGTCTCTCCAATAAGGTGGGGATCATCCAATATTGTATTAAAATCAGAGGCAATGGTAAGGATAACAATTCCATTATTAAGGGTTGTCAACAGAGTATTGAGTAGTGCATTTTGGTACGTAGTGTAAGTAGTGTCAAGAATAGATATTCTGGCTATAACAACAATTCTTTTTAAAAAGAGTACGTTTAATATTAGAAGGGATATAGGAAATAGATAGTTGAAGAAAGATGAACAGGGTCACTAGGTAAAGAGTCACTCATAGTTGTAAAAAACTTCTTACTCACTCTCATCCGAAATAACATAATCACAGTCAACAACACTAGTAGCTTTGATACCACACCAGTAACCCTTGGTCAAAAGGCACACGGGGATAACATCACCAAAGGTACATGGCATTGCTACCACATGAATCTAGAAAGGCTCTTCTTATTGTGACTCCTGGGCTCGTGGAATATTTCATTGAGAGTATATACTATAGGGACTGGGCAAAGGTAATGAAGTATAACAAATATAGTTTTCTACTAGAGGATGGGTAATTTCTACAAGGCGTTCAATTTTATTAAAAAGAGTACGTTTAACATTAGAAGGGAGATACGAAATAGAGAGAGTCGAAGAAACATGAATAGGGTCACTAGGTAAAGAGTCATTTATAGCTGAAGGAAACTCCTTACTCACTCTCACCAGAATAACATAATCTCAGTCAATAACACTAATGGCTCTGATGGCACACCAGTAACCCTTGATCAGAGGGCATATAGGGATAACATCACCAAAGGTACATGGCGTTGTTACCACATAAATCGAGAAAGATTCTTCTTGCTGCGACTCCTGCCCTCGCGGAATATTTCATTGATAAGCCTCAATGAAGCTGCATCATGAGTTTATAGCCTATATACCAATTAAGTGATTTATAAAACAGGTTCCATAAGAGATCAAAGATAAACAAAGATTGACTATATATAGTCTATATTTCAGATATGTTAATCGAGAGACAAACCCTTCTCCTCTATATGAGCATTAATTCTCAAGGCTTGCCTTATAGAAATCTAAACTGACCAATCTTTTCTTGTATAACTTAGAACTCAAACAGGATCTATAATCCATGACTTTCTGATACACATGATCCTTTTGAAGAGGCAAGCTTAGAGCATACTTGTCTTCCTTTATGATTGTGGCTATATTATTTAAGAATTAAGTTTTCAGGCGAGCAAAAAAATAAGAACTTATAGAATAAAACACAAAGAAATTTTATTGATTTTTTCGCTTCTGATTACAATGAAGGAGAAACCTTGGTTTTATAGACTAAGCAAGGGGGACAGAGACAAACAACTTTTAATGAAAAGATTCGAGGTCCAATATCAATTAGAAGAAGAAATGGGTTCTGGTAAAGCAAAATCATCTGGGTAGGGGCCAGAGAGGTACATGTAAGCTTGGTGTTCTTTGGGTAATGGTTCAGATGATCTAGAAAAAAGTAAATATCTCTCAATAGATATTTTTATTACTTGGACCAATTTGTGATGGTGCGCCAATTTTAGAAATGGTTAACAGTGCAGATATGACCATGTCCAATAAGACTATATGGATGGTGAATGATAAAAATAGAATGGGCCTTTTGTTCAAAGAGAGGAATAGCCCATAACTGATGTTTGTTCAAGATTTGGCCAAGTTGAAGATGCCACTTTTGTAATGGTTGGAACCACTCTAAAAATTTCCATAGAAGTGAGTCGACATTGGCAGTTTAAAAGATGCTGATAAAAAGCAGTGGTAAAAGAGAAATTGGGCAAGCATAGAGGGCAAATAAAGCTCAGAGATGCCACATGGATGGTTTAGAAAGGGAATCGTAGAGATGATAGACAATTTGATAAGGAGTTTTTGCATCAAAATAATGAGGACACAGAGGAATGTTTAGAATTGTAAGGACAATATGGAGATAGTAAAATATGCTTAGAATAAGAGTAATGTCATCCATTGTCTTAGGGGGATTCTTACTAATGGGTGGACATTACTTATTGTTCTTTGCATACAAAAGATACCCTATTATAGGAAGAAGGAGAGGAATTAAATGTTTGAGTAAAGAAGAGAGGAGTTAG
This sequence comes from Erythroxylum domingense, assembly GCA_025594535.1. NCBI lineage: Eukaryota > Viridiplantae > Streptophyta > Magnoliopsida > Malpighiales > Erythroxylaceae > Erythroxylum > Erythroxylum domingense. Next base: position 5,545 of record JANQBM010269873.1, read on the forward strand.
ATTGGTTTTCCTGGCCGAGAGAGGAAATCAACAAGAATGTTGTGATGCACTGTGATATGAAGTATGATGAATTTATAACAGGAAAACCATTCTTTCCATTAAATCTGTTAACTATCTGATAGTGTCTTCTTTTTAGGTTTAAGAATATTGGGAAAAGCTATATTGTCCATTTTAATGAGACAGTGATAAGGGCTAAGGTGGAAGTTGAATATTTTCATTCCCCTTTTTACAGCTAAAATCTCTTTGTAGCTAGTATGGTATTGCTTTTCTGATTCTTTAAATTGGCCACTAGCTTAGCCACAATAATGTCTTTTCCTTTCAATCTTATCAATTAGGAAAACACCCCAATAATGGTCACTTGCATCTGTTTATAGAATATACTAAACTTTATCCACATTTGGCGATGATTTCGTAATTCTTAATAATCTTGTAGTAGTGTGAGGATTAAACACTGTGAGGGTTATGAGGCGTTCGATAACAAGTTTTATTGATAAGAGATTGTCTTGTAAAGGATTAGGCACAACTTATGGATACGGATGGGACATACTCTTTCATGGCAAAAGAGATGGTGCATAAGTTAGGGCTTAAGGTATCAAAGTCCCCAACAAAGATAAATACCCCTATAAGTAAGGCAAAAATAGAGGTAGGAGTTGCTTACAACTTCCTAGTAAGCATAGGGAGTTGGCATACTAAGTTTAATTATATGGTCATACCTCTCAAAGATTTTGAATTGATATTGAAGATCGGTTTCTGGGAGACAGCAAAGGAAATGTTATATCCAGGTTTGAAAGGTATGATGATCATGTGTGAAAAAGATTCCTTCTATGTTAACTGCTATAGATTTGGTAGTGCAATAATGGATGATACAACGATGGTAGCATATGTGTCAGCCATGAGAATCAAGAAATGATTGAAGAAACGTATAAAGATCTATCTCACTGCCATATAGGAGATTGATGAAGCACATGTGGTGGAAATTCCCAATGTGATTTGAAATTTTTGAGGAATTTTCAAGATGTGATGCCAACAAAGTTACCTAGGAATCTTCTCCTTTAGTGAGAGATCGATCATATGATTAATTCCTAGAGTCGTCCTACCTACATATGCCCTAAACAAGATTTCCCCATTGGAGTTCAGAGAGCTTTGACAAAAACTTAATGAATTGTTGGCAAGGTTTGTCTAACCTTCCAAAGCCCCATACAATGCCCCAATACTGCTCTAGGAGAAGCAAGATGGAACATGTCAGATGTCCGTGGACTTAAGCCTTAAATAAGGTAACAATGAAAAACAAATATAATGTTATTTTAGTTTAAGATTTGATAGATAGATTATCGAGGGATCGAATTTTCATAAAACTTGATCCTTCAGGGTAAGTATTGGCAAGAATGGAAAGCCAAGGTTGATGAGCAAAAGAGAAGTATGTAACTTGGTAGGGGTCATTTCTTGGTCAAGTTGTTTGGATTGACTAATTCCCCTATGACGTTTTGTAACCTGATGAACAATGTGTTGCATGAATTCCTTAATGAGATTGTTAAAGTGTATCGTGATGGCATCATGGTGAATAATACTAATATGGCAAAACATATGGAGCACTATAGGAAAGTGTTTGAGTGGATGAGGCAAAACATACTTTACGTAAAGTTAGAGAAGTATGAGTTTACACATTCACAGATCAGATTCTTGGGTAACTTAAGAAGTAAGGTCAAGTCATGATGGATCTGATTAAAGTGAAGGCAATAGTTGAGAGGAAGATTCCCACAATAGTACGAGAGTTACGGACTTATCTCAGACTAACTAACTACTATAGGTAGTTTATAATGAGGTAATCAAAGAAAGTGGTGCCATTGACGGACTTACTGAAGAAAAAGCAAAAGTAATGGGTTATCAAAAGTAGAAAACATAGTGATTGTAGATCGATTCTCCAAATATGCAATCTTCTTGCTAACATTAACATCTTGTCTCTTGAATATCTTAGCAAATTTGATCTCTAAAAATGTGGTGAAATATTTCAGAGTCCCTACAAATAATGTGAGTGATTGAGATGCCACATTTACAGGTTGATTTTGGACGTTTCTTTTTAATGTGATGGGATGTGATTTAAAGTTTCCAATTATAAATCACCCACAATTGGATGGACAAATTGAGAGGATCAGTGGTTTATTAGAGTAATATCTAAGGCATTATTTAAATGCACATTAATGTAATTAGTTGAGTTTATTTGATACTACCTAATTTTGTTATAACTTGCATAGATCTTTTGCTACAAAGAGGAGTTCCTTTGAGATGGTCTTGGGATAATAACGTCTTACTCCACTCAAGATTACACAATAGAGGACAAATGGCAAGTGTCTTGCAGTGTACAAGTGCATGATGAAGAAGCTAGGACAACAAAGATTGGTGCCTAAGTATGATAGACCATTTAAAGTGCTAAGTAAAGGGGAGAATACGGCACACAGATCAAAGTTGTTTGAGAGATTGAAGGTGCACCCTACTTTTCATGTTAATTTTCTCAAACATTACTATTAGGATGCATTAGATTTGAATAGGAGTTGTGTGAACAGAACTCCATTGGTTGTGAGAAAATAGTTTGAGGATCAAATGAAGGAGATCTTGGATCATTAAACAATAGGATATCATAAAATAATCAGAAGATCGAATTCTTAATTGAGTGGAAGGGAAAGACAATCACGGAATCTCCATGGGATAAAGAAACTACCTTATTGTAGTTTAAGGTAATGCCTACCTTTAGACTAGTTCAATAAGGTTGTCAAACTCATCTAGTAGGGGTGGGTTTTTTAGCCCCTTAACACATGAAGGCACTTCACAACTAGATGCAAACAAGCCTTAGGTAGAAGGTTAGCTAAATTACACACATGATGGTGCCATGTGAAAGATCCAAGGTAATTTACAAAGTTAGATCAAACATTATGTAAGTTTTGTTAAAGTTTTGGACCCTATATGAACGAAGTTGGCTATGGTTAAGTTCTTGATAGACTAAGGACTCAGTGTATGTTCAAATGAATTGATCATGACTAATGGACTTGACATGGGTAAGCATTAGACCATACCAATGTGATATGAAAAGCTTTGGGCCTAAATTCAATAGATAGAGCTCATGAAGAGATCTTAGATGATGTGGTGCATAAGATAACAGTGGATAGACATCAAATATTAAAGATAAAAACCATATGGCAAAATGATCTGAGGATAGTGGAGATTTTCATGGATATGAATGTATCACTTCTAGATAAATGTAACCTGATATCTTGTTTATGATGTAATTAAATCATATAAGATAAAATCCTATTTAGATGGGGATATTATTTTATTAGTTATTGTGATGTAATATGATTAAGATAAGATGTGATCTAGCAGGTTAAGTTTAGTTAGGGTTTTGAATTGTAGCTTGGCCATTAAGCCAGAGGTGACTACAAATAGATCATTTGAGCCTTGCTTCTCATAACATAATATCTTGCGAGAGAGTGAGGATTATACACTGTGAGGGTTGTGAGGCATTTGAAAACAAAGTTTTATTAATCAACAATCACATGAAAAGATTAAGTCTTGCTTAAACTAATCTAATTGAAATTGTCATACAAAAGAAGAGGCACAATTTGCAGTATAAGTTTGGTAATTAGAAGACCTTTGTATCACAGAAGTTGACATCAAGGTTTAATTAACTTAATTGTTGTCTGCAAACAAATATGTGAAAAGTGTATTTTTAATGTTAACATTTTATTAAAATATATTTAATTTCAATATTTAAAAATATAATATTCTAAAATTATTTAATTTTAATTTTAAATTAATAAAATTAATATTATATCAATTAAGAATATTACTATAATATTTTTATTAATTACATAAATTTTAATATTCACTTAAAATACACATAATATTACGAGTTTTATTTATTTAAATTTAAATTTAAATTTAAAAATTTTAATGAATCTTAATAAACTCTAATAGTGCAAAAATAAATAACCCTTAATCATTAAGAAAAACATATATGAAATAGAGTTGGAACTAGGGGAGGAAAAATACAAAAAAGTGAGAGCCTATAACAATAACAATAAGAAAGATGAAGAGCATGAAATGGGAATGGCACAAAAGTGAACAATAAAAATAAATGGGACTATGGAGGGAAAAGAAGCCTTTCTGTAAAACATTGGTCCTCTTTTTATAACTCAATTGGAAAGTTATAGAAAGAGAATCCTATCTGCCCATTTTGGGGGAACTTCTCATTCTCTTTCTATGGTGTGGAAAAGTCACATTTTGCATTTGTAATGACTAGAAGTGTTTTGATTGATCTCTTCTCAAGTTTGAAGCATGAATACCTTTGAAGGGTGAATACCTTTTAAAAAATTTATAAAATAGGAATAAATATGATTTATTAGAATTAATATTAAATTTAAATCAATTAGATTAGATATTAATTTAATTTAATTTAATTTAAGCGAATAAGACCTACAATGTTACGTATATTTCTGACGATATTAAAAAACCTTTATAAATAATAAAAAATTGAAAATTTTATTATATTAATAGTGATATGATACGTAATAGTTGAATCTTTAATTCTATTAAAGTTTTTGTCAATTCAGGGTTAAATTTAAAGTTTACAAAATCGTTCACTAGTCATATTTTGGATTTGTAATGGCTAGAAGTGTTTTGATTGATCTCTTCTAAAGTTTGAAAGGTGAATCATTGGAATACCTTTTTAAAAATTTATAAAATAGGAATAAATATGATTTGTTAGAATTAATATTAAATTAAGAATAATTAGATTAGATAAACCTTTAATTTAATTTAAGTAATTTAAATGAGTGAAGTGTTACATATATTTCTAGCGATGTTAAGGGACCTTTATAAACAATAAAAATTGAAAAAAAGGTATTACATTAATACTTACGTGATATTTAATAGATGAATTTTTAATTTTATTAAAAGTTCTATCAATTAATGCTTAAAGTTGGATAGTATTGAAGTATTAACAATCCTAGAGATTACTCCCTTTATGCATCCAAAATAAGCAAAAACATTTAGGCTACCTTTGGATCTACGGTGCGGTAGAGATAAGTACTTATCTACCGCAGTTTTCAAACACAGTCACATGTTTGGATCTGTGGGCGAATAACTAGAAAGAGAGTTGTTGTAAAAAGTACCTCTGTAGTAGAAATTCTAATTTCAATTAATAACCTTCTGATAATTATTATTTTCTATTATACGCTCAATTAATAAAAAACAAGTCCAACGTATCATCTTTTTATTTATATTTTTCTTATTTCAATTTAATATTTTAATATTTATAATTTGAATTTATATGACTAATAATATAATTTTTTATGAAATATTTTATTTGCTAAATTTATTTTATTTATAGTTTCTTTTTTTAAATTAATATTTTCTTATTTATAATTATAATTTATATGACTAATAATATATTTTTATGAAATATTTTATTTACTAAATTTATTTTAATTATATTTTTATTATTTTAATTTAATATTTTATTATTTATAATTTTAAATTTATATGACTAATAATATTTTTTTAATTATTTATACAACAATTAATAGTTTATTAAATCAACGATCTTTTTAGTCATTTTATCTCTTTTTAGCAACCGCAACCGCACTTGCCAAACACCTATTTTTACATTTTAACAGTTACCAAAACAACAATCCCAAATATATAAATACTTGTTGAAAATAAGTACTTATCATTTTAGCAAATTAATTTCAGCAGGTTATCAACCGCCACCGTCCCTCCAAACTAAACCTTAATTTTCCTATGTACCAAACAGTCTATTTTGAGTTAAACAAGCTATATATAATTCCTTGTATATAACTTGTTTAACTCAAGTGCCACAACTTCCATTAAACTAGTTTAAGACGTGAAAAACAGCCAATTTCTTTTCGACACTCTATATGTGGAATGTTCTTGCACCATATTTTAGAATGTTGATGCAAAATTAAGTCGTGATTAAGCTCTGATCAGGACAAGCTCTTTAGCCAATTCTATGAAAGCAAGCTCATGGGCAAAATCACCACCATTTATGCAAATGCAATACATCCAAGCCAAGATTAAACTGTTATGACTTAGGATATTCTAGACCAAATATAAACGGGCAATTGAAATGAGAGCTACTGCTCACATACTTGTTTAACAAGATTAAATCTTTGATTGTGGATGAAAGTTAACTGGTATGATCAGTATATGTGCACAAAGGCATGTTTAAAGTTACCTTGATATCTTGCGTAGAAGTTACACTTGGAGTCCGGTCAGACCAATCAAATAAGCGCCACTCTTCTTGTTCAATTTCATTACTAAAAGGTAGCTTGTATTAGAGTAACTCATCCTCAAAAGGAACTTTGTTGCCTTAGCAACAATTAAATCAAAGAAAGTTTAAATCACAAAATCCGTGAATTGAAAACAGTTTTGCTGAATTTGAAAATCTCACTCACTCACTCACCAACAAACTAGAGGAGAAGACATGTTGATGTTGATCACAATACCAACAGCCACATTGAGAAAATTGAATTTTGTGGCATCCACAAATTGTCCAGCTTCTGTTGCATACTCGATAACATCTCATCCTAAACAGCAATGCCGTAGTCCAACAAAATCAAACAAACAATTCTTTTCTCTAAATGACAAAGAATGAAAAGTTAGAATTAAAATGACAAACCCGAAAATTCACAGATTTTCAAAACTGGGATGTAACACATTCTTGTAGGATTCGACAATGGCAATGGCAATGACATCACCTAGTTGGAATACTAACGGCTAGTTTTCAATTTCACATATTATTGGGACCCACTAATATGTGAAATTGAAAAAACCACACCCTCTCTGCATTTAACTTACGAGGATAACCTACTCCAAATTTTCTTTGTCCTCATAAGGTGTTGTCTGCTTTTAACATTATGTAAATATTAGGGTTCAATGTAAATGACCGAAAAAATTAAGATTTGATTTAAATTTTGGTGTAAATTTAAGGGTTTAAAATACACATTTGGCCTATAATTGTTAAAATTAAAAATATACTTTTTACTAAAAAGTATGAATTTATCGTATTACCATAAATATGAATGTATTATACTGATTTTGTCTAAGCGTGGCAAAATAATATGGTGCAACCTATTTCGATTCGAACTCAATGGATTCAACCTGAGTTGACCAAACTTTGGATTAGACTCCGAATTTTTCTATTTTCAAATTTTAGGTCAAATTCGAACTTGAGTTTAAGTTGTCTAGCTTGACCTTAATCTTAAAATTTTTAAGTATAACGATGTCATTTATAATTTTTAAAATAGAAAAATATATTTAATCAGGTTCGATTGAGCTCGAACTAACCAAGTTCGATTGCCTTTGAGCTCAATCCTAGACCCTCTGGCCCAATTATGTTTTAAGGCCAAGCCCACACCTAAGCCCATAGCTTATTACCATCTTTAATTTTGTCACTATAAATGTGAATAAATATAGGTAAGAGATTAGTATATAATTTAATATGATTTCACAAAATAAAAAAGCATGAGCTTTGTATAGTAAAAACTGAGAATATTGATTTAAAAATAAAATTATCAAATTTATATAACACTCCTCTTTTACGTAAAAATTTTTAAATTTGTTAATATTTATATAATTATTTGTAGTTTATCCACAATATGTAGGTTAAATCCTCTTTAGAATCAAGATTCGATCTTCAATGAATATAATTGCTTCGTTTTGATATAAGGAAGATTGGCACACGGATGATTTAAAATAAATTAATGTCGACACCCCCTAATCAAAAACCAAAAGGAGCAAAAGCATTACTCGTTGTTAGGATTTTAAGACAATTGACATTTCAAGAAAGCTGAATGTCATTTTTTCTACATTTATACAAAGTTTGCATTGTAGGAAGGTCTTACTTCAATCAATGATTGTTATTATTATTATAATTATTAGATGATGTAATGAACCACACAAGAAAAGGAAAACCTGTCGAGAAGCATATTTTATCTCTTTATGGAAGGTTGCATATGATCACTATTCTTGGAATTAGTCTAGTCATTCTAAGTAGGAAGCAAAGAATGTAACATAAGAATGTTCTTGTGTCGATTTCTTGTTAAAAAGGGCAATTCGGTATATTAATTAGAGTTCCGTGAAGGGCAAAATAGTTAATCTACAAACACATCAAAAATAACTATGCAAGAATTGCTCTGGTATCCTTGGGGAAGTTAACTTTGTATTAGACCCTCAATGAAATAGACGGCGAGAAGGAAAAGAGATAAGTTAGTCAATTAGAATGGTTTTTCTTGACAATCAGATATAACTCGAAGATAACAATTAGGTCGTTCCTAATATTTTATAAGCATTGGGAAGAGTAAAAAAAAAGCCTCAGTAAATTGGCAATATACAAACATGTAAACTTTAAAGGCATATTTTTATTCATTAAATGATCATAATATTAGCTAATAATATCTTATAAATGTCAAAAACAATAAAATCACTAAAAATAGAAACAGTAACATCAAAATAGCAATAATAGTAATTAAAGAATAATATTAGACTGCAAAACACACAGATGATCATAATTTTTAAAAAATAATTTCTCCATGAATTTCTAAATGCAAAATCGTTAATAATATTATCAAAATCAATATTGTCATTCTCGATACATAAGATAACTAAACCATTCAACCTTTCTAGTGATATTGATGACCTAAAGTAGGTTTTCAATAATTTTAACTTTGAAAAACTTCTCTCAACTGATGCTACGGTCATAGGTATAGTCAATAAAATTCGATAAGCAATTGACACATTTAGATAACAATTTGCAGCTTTAACAAATTCTAAAATTTTAATTTATGATAATAACTCATTTGGAAAAGTCATTTGCAATACTTTTAACTCAAAAAAATCATTTAGTTTCATATCTAACACATCATCATGAGAAAAAGTTGTAAAATTAGTCAACATTCTCTTAATTGGTTATCATCCAATAACCTCGACTTCTTTAAATTAAATAAGAATCCCAAAATATTTTCAAATATGGTTAATTGTTCAAATCTATTCTTCAATGAAGTAATTGTCATATCCATATCAACTAGAAAGTAATTAACACTGAAAGAATCCTCAGCTGATTATATTTCTCCATCGTGATCAATTCATCAAATTGTCTTTTCCTAATAATACAACTTCTAGTTGGAAATGTATGCTCTACATTCATCTAATGTGGAAGACTTTTGGAAATATTCATACTAGAACCAAACCAGTCATCTCTATATGTCTCAAAAAATACCATCACACCTTCTAATTGCTTTATGCTAGAATCAATGCACATAGATTTAGGCTGCAACTTTTTGCTCACCATGTTAATAGCAAATAAAATATCATACCAAATAATCATACCAAGTAAAAACTTAAAAACTCTTGCGTACACTAATCAAACTTTCTGCTTCACTTTTTGACTTGGCATCATCACTAGATCTAGATAATTCCATCAAAGCCAATCTTATTTGAGGAGTTTGAAATCTAATAGCTTTAACACTTTTTATTCGACTCTCCTAACGAGTGTTAGAATGGTTTCTTGGTTAAGCATAAAAAATTATCAAGAAAAACCTTCTACCTTTTAGGAGAACTTGAAAATAATGCATATATTCGTTACATAACTCCAAAAATGAAATAGTTTTAACACAAGAATGTTTCATATCACTAAGAGTAAGATTAAGATTATGACAAGAACAAGGCATATATAATGGTCGCATGTTTATTTCAAGTAATCATTTTTAAAACCCTTGGCGTTTCCCCTTCATATTAAAACCAATGTCATAACCTTGACCCCTCATATTATAGACATTAAGATCAATACACTTAAATGCATTCAATGGTTCATTGAAAAGTCCCAGTCCAGATGTGTCATCTACCTTCAAGAACTCCAAAAAGTACTCCTCTTTTTTTATTTTTTTATTTGATATATTCACAAATCATACTAACAAACTCATTTGTTCTTGATGACTCAAATCCAGCGTACAATCAAGAATAATAGAAAAGTATTTCGCCTCTTTAGTGATCCTTATGATAGAACTTCTAACAGCATGGACCAACAGTGAAATGAACTCATTTTGAATTTTGTGACCAAGATATTGATGATGAATTTCATTATTTTGAATATGTCTAACATGATCTTGCATTATTACATAAAATCCAGCAATCATTAGGATTCGAATTAAACTTTGGTGTAAACATTAAGGTTTAAAATACATTTTTGGCCATACATATTTTAATGTAACTGTTAAAATTAAAAATATACTTTTTACTAAAAAATTACGAATTAATACCATTATTATAAATAGGAATATATTATATTCATTTTGGCTAAACTTGGCAAAATAATTTGACTCAATCTATTAGAATTCGAAGTCAACGAACTCAACCTGAGTTGACCAAACTTTGAGTTAGACTCAGAATTTTTATAATTTCATATTTCGGGTCAAATTCAAACTCAAGTTCAAATTGTCCAACCTGACCTGAATTCTAAAATTTTTAAATAAAATGATGTTATTTTCATTTTATAAAATAAATATATATTTAAATCATGTTTGAATGAGCTCGAACTGACCAAGTTCAATCGCCTTTACCTCAATCCTAAATCCTCTAGCTCAATTGGGCTTTGAGGTTGGGCCAAAAATTAGTCCCGCATCTCATTACCATCTTTAATTTGGTCATTGTAAATGTGAATAGATATAGGTAAGAGATTAATCTATACTAATATAATATAGTATATAATTAAATATGATTACACAAAATAAAAATCAAGAGCTTCTTTTAGTAAGAACTGAGCATATTGATTTAAAACTAAAATTATCAAATTTAATTAAGGGTAGTTTCAAAATTCATACTTAAGCATTAATTGGAAAAATGATGAGACCCACGTAATCTATAAATGCATAAGATTTGTTTCAGTATAAGATAAAAAAAATCTTTAATATAGACAAAAAATTATAGTTCTTTATTAAACTATATAATTCAAATAGATGTGTTTTTCTTTAATTCATAATTCAATATTATTTGAAGTTTACACTTAAATTATATATTTATATAACACTCCTCTTTTACTTAAAACTTTTTAAATTTGTTAATATTTATATAATTATTTGTAGTTTATCCACAATAAGTAGGTTAAATCCTATTTAGAATTAAAATTTGATCTCAGTGAATATAATTGCTTTGTTGTGATATAAGGAAGAATGGTAAATGGACGACTCAACATAAATCAATGTCAACACCCTATAATCAAAAACCAAAAGGAAAAAAAAAGCAACACTCATCATTAAGATTTTAAGACAATTGACATTTCAATGAAGTTAAGTGCCATTTTTTCTACATTTATACAAAGTTTGCATTTTAGGAAGGTCTTATTTCAACTAGTGTTTTTATATTATATTATATTATATTATTATTATTATTATTATTATTATTATTATTATTATTATTATTATTAAGTAATGTAACATACAAGGAAAGAGAAACCTGTCGAGAAGCATATTTTATCTCTTTATAGAAGATTGCATATGATCATTATCCTGAACTACTCTAGTCATTCCAGGTAGGAAGCAAAGCATGTAATGAATGATCTTATGTCTCTTTCATGTTAAAAAGGGCAATTTGATATGTTAGCTGCAGTGCCATGAAGGATGAAATAGACAATCTACAAACTCATCAAAAATAACCATGCAAAAGTTACTCTAGTAGGCTTAGAGAAGCTGACTTTTTTTTAGACCCTCGATGAAAGAGACGACGAGAAAGAAAGGAAACAAATTAGACAACTAGAATGGTTTTTCTTGAGAACCAAAGAACACTATAAGAGAATAATATAACTATTTAACATATGGTGTTCCCTACTATTCGAATATTTTAAAATATAAATATAAATATAAATATAATTTTATTTTATAATATTAAATTTACGAAATGTATATATAGTTAAATAATTAGAAATAAAAAATTTACTAATTTGAATCATTTTTGTCAAAGAAATAACATGTTAAATTAAATTTCTAATTTTTTGATTATGTACACATTTATGTATTAGCCACATTAGCATACTTGTTTTGATTGTTTTTAATTGTTTAATTATGTACACATTTATGTATGAGGGAAGTCAGTCAGACCTGCTTGGAACCAATTTCGAACATCATCTGGAAGCTCTCTTGTTTGGTCCACTAGGCAACACTCCAATTCAATTCTTATAAGATTGACAAGAAATTAATAATAAAATAACAAATTAAGCAACTAAAATATTGTCATAAGTGCATAATATAAAGCTAGCCAATGCGATTCTTCAAATGGTCATTGTTAAATACTTAAATCTCCATAGGTCCCATAATTGTTTTATTAGATTACTGACCTTTTAAATCTTTGTGGCCAATAATATTATATTATTAAAACCTTTCATCTCTTGGAATTCTTCTTCCTACTTCGAGCATAGAGCTCATCATCACTACGTAATTCAAAATCTAGACATGTTTTATATTTTGGGTTGCATATAGATGGATCTACATTCCATACAAAATGTCCACGATAGTGACTAATATTTACTAGTTCTCCATTAGGTTTAAAGCAATGGATTGGTTCTTTATGTGAGAACATTGGTTGAAGCATCAAAATAGGGTCAAATGTAGTGAAGGGTCTATATTGATCTTCATTGGGCCTGGTGTAGATGGACTTCACTTATTCATCTCTTAGGGTCTTGAGAATAGGATTAGTGGTGGTATGGAATGAATGTCAATGATGGGTATGGAACACCTTCTGGAAATTCGTGATTCATTCTATAGGCATTAACTTTTCAAGTTCCATTGAGGTAGCTGCTTCAGAATTTGGATGATGGTAGTTTGTTCATAAGCTGTATCTACTATATACAAAGCATTAAAGATAGAATTTGGAAAATTCATATATATTATATAGTTCTGCAAATTATAGATCATTTGATGATGAAGAGTGGCCACAATGGTTGTAGGAACTTCTTCTGATTCAGTAATATAGATCTGGACCTAGCGTCTCTCAAATAAGGTGGGATCATTCAACCTGGTATTGAAATCAGGGGCAATGGTAAGGATCATAGTTCCGTTATTGAGGGTTGCCAACAGAGTATCAAGTAGTGCACTTTGGTATGTAGCGTAAGCAATGTCAAGAATAGATATCCTGGCTATAGCAAGAATTCCTTTTCTTCCATAGAGGGTGAGAAGAAGGCGAATAGCACCAATATAAAGACTTGTATGATTATGCCCTCCCTAAAGAGGGATGAGTTCCTTTAGAATTTCTAACTTCACATATTATTCTACAGTGGTAGCTTTTAAACCACATTGCTCTAGACAGGAACTTTGAACAATTTCTTTGGCCTTTAGGCAATGTATAGAGAGAATAGTCCTTATACTTCTTATCGAAAAATGGTCATAAGAGTATATACTGTAGGGACTGAGCAAAGGTGATAAAGTATCAAAAATACAACTTTCTATAGGAAGATAGGTAATTTCTACAAGGTGTTCAATTTTATTAAAACGAGTACATTTAACATTAGAAGGGAGATATGCATTAGGGAGAGTTGAAGAAAGATGAACAAGGTCACTAGTTAAAGAGTCACTCATGACTGAAGGAAACTACTTACTCGCTTTCATTCGGAATAACATAATCACAGTTAATAACACTAATGACTCTGATACCACACGATCAACCCTTAGTCAGAGGGCACACAGGTATAACATCACCAAGGTTTCATGGCATTGTTACCACATTAATCAAGAAAGGCTCTTCTTGCTGTGACTCCTAGGCCATGGACTATTTCATTGATAAGCCTCAACAAAGTTGCATCATAAGTTTCTAGCCTATATACCAATTAAGTGATTTATAAAACAAGTTCCATAAGAGATCAAAGATAAACAAAGATTGAATATAGTCTATATTTTAGATATATTAGCCAGGACACAAGCCTCTATATGAGCATTAATTCTTAAGGCTTGTTTTTTAGAAATCTAAACTGACCAATCTTTTCCTGTATAACTTAGATCTCAAATAGGATCTATAATCCATGACTTTCTAACACAAAGGATCCTTATGAAGAGGAAAATGTAGAGCATACTTGTCTTTCTTTGAGACTATGGCTATTTTATTCAAGAATTAAGTTTTTAATTGAGAGAAAAATTAGAAAGAAGCTATAGAATAAAACACATAATATTTTTATTGATTTTTTTTGCTTTTGATTACAATGAAGGAGAAGCTTTGCTTTTATAGACTAATCAAGGAGGACAAAGACAAACAACTTTTAAGTAAAAGATTCCCATAATACAATAATTGATACTAGGATAAAAAATTAAATAGAAAAAAGATAAATTATTAGGAGACGCTGGTCCTAATAATATTCCTAAGAGATAAGGAGGAATCCTTTTAACAAGGAGGTGTAGAAAGTGATTTAAGTCCACCACTTTCATTCTCAGAATCATATGTGTCTTCTACCATGCCATCAATGGTTTTGATGAATTTTATTTTTGATTTAATCAAAATAGTAGGCCAAGGGTCTTGTGCAACTTGGAAGTAGTTAGAAAGGTTAGGCCTATTACTGTTATTAGGCTTTTGGATTATTGGGCTTTTGGACTATATAAATTTCCCAAATTTCAAAATTTATTTAAGACTCAAAGCTTAGAGCATATAGGACTTCACCCGCCATAATTTTGAAACCTATAGTAGCAAATTGGTCCATGGAGGTCTAATATCGATCAGAAGGAGAAATGGGTTTTGGTAGAGCAAAATCATCTAGATAGGAGGCTAGAGAGGTACATGTATGCTTAGTGATCTTTGGTTAATGGTTCAGATGATCTAGAAAAAAGTAAATATCTCTTAATAGATCTTTGTGTTGCTTGGGCTAATTTGTGATAGTATGTCAATTTTAGAAATGGTTAATAGTGCAGATATAACCATGTCCAATAAAAATATATGGATGGTGAATGATAAAAATAAAATGGGCCTTCTGTTCAAAGAGAGGAATAGCCCATAACTGATGTTTGTTCAAGATCTAGTGAAGTTGAAGATACCACTTTTGTAATGGTTGGAACCACTCTAAAAATTTCCATAGAAGTGAGTTGACATTGGATGAATTTAAGGTGTTGATAAACAAACAGTTATGAAAGAGAATTTAGGCAAGCGTAGAGGGTAGATAAACCTTAGAGATGCCACATGGATGGTTCAAAAAGGGAATCGTAGAGATGATTGACAATCTGAAAGGAGTTTTTGTGTCAAACTAATGAGGATGCTGTAACACCCCAACTCCCGCTGAACCCGAACCCGATATCGATAGTGATACCCGGATCTGTGCCCCGCGAGGGTGGCGTGTCACATTACTTAACACTTAGCACTGAACACTTTGCAAAAGTCGGTATATATATATATATTTATTTTATTTTATTTTACACTTTACACTTAGCACTTACTGTGTGCTCACTTTTTGAAACAATTTGTCACTTAAACCAGAAAGCAGAACACTTTACAATGCACTGGAAATCAAAAATACTTTTATTAGCCACTAGGGCCCATTTTCAATTTCACAACACAATGTTTTTCCCAAACATTTCAAAATCAACTGTAATAATTAAAAATGCAAATCAATACAATAATTTGCGGAAAATACACTCAAATAAAATAAACAATGCAGACGCGAACTGATCCCAGCCTCTTCTTCTCTTTCTCATGCAGTAGACATACTCCCGACTCCTAACGGGGTATTCTTCTGA
>JANQBM010270702.1:0-21300 GCA_025594535.1 Erythroxylum domingense
TCTTGTATTGAATACCTTTTATTCCGAATTATCTATGAACCAAGTGGGTAACTCGGATTTAGAAGAGAAGGGAATTCTTATGAACATTGGGTTCGACTTGCTTAAGTGAAGAAATTCCTAGATCAATCCACCGTTACGATTTTTAGTGTCTAATCTAATTGAAATCCGACACCGTAACCAATTTTTATCATTTGATTAAATCTAGTTGGTTTTTTTTAATTCGTACTTTGCATCCTGCATATTTCCTTGATTCGCTTACTTTATTTTATTTTCAAATCAATTAATTCTTGATCGTCTGAGTAATTTTGCATCGTTTAATTTAATTGTCTTGCATGTTGGAATCTCTTGGGTACGATATTACTTGTCGACAAGGTACGCTTGCCTCTAGTTTCGTCTAGGTAGAACTTAATTTATATTATTTTGTTTAGACCGTAACATGGAGCTTTGTTTTACTCCATTGATTGCATGAATTTTCGAGTCTGTCCAAATATAGTTTTTGAGTGAAAAACATCTAGAAGACATGTGATTTGGCAGCTATATTTTTGGGAATATTGAGCTATCTTTAGTGGCAGATTTTATGGGATTAATGTTATCTTTAGGTAGCTACGTTTTTCAAAAGATGAGTGAATTCTCGAAACTCTGCTTTATCATTTTTGTGAAGTGAAAAACGTGTAGTTAATTAATCAAATTTGCAAATGCATTTTCTTTGTTTTTGGGTGAGTAATTACATGCTCTATTGAGTTATTTTTGGCAATTGTGTTTCTGCATATGTGGGTATATTATTAGTTTATGTTTAATTGTTTTGAGAGGGAAAACATGCAGTAATTTTCTCAGTTATGTAGCTATGTTTTTGGCATGTTTCGATGATGAAACATATGACTTCTTTGGTGATTTAGGTAATCTTTTGTGGTTGTGTTCTATACACATAAACTGTGATTTTTGGACAACTACTTTGTAGTTCTTAGAAAGGAAAAATGTGCAAATTTTTATGGTGTGTGTAGTTGTGTTTGTATGACATTTTTGTAATGAAACGTTTATTCGTTTAATGAGTTTTTGTGGTTGCTTCGCGTGAAATGTTTCAGTGACAATATCGAAGCTTTACAATAGATTTCTTGGTGGATAACTTCCTATTCTTTCGTTTAAGAAGTTGGATTTGAAGGGAGTTGTTTTTCTTATCTCAAGTTTCTTTGTTTATGTTCTTTATTATTTCAATCATTTGAGTTGTTTATTTTCATTCTTTATTGTCAAATACTGTTGAGAAAATCCTCTATCAAGGTTAGCATGAGATGGTCGTGTTCTTAGGAGTGATTTACTTTCACGGGTTATGAGGACGAGGGATAACATCAAGGGTTGGGTGAGTTAGCTCTGTAATGCCTTGAGTAAAACTATTGTTGTATCATAAGTGAAAGTGTTTAAGCTGAGTGAGGGCTTCGTAGATACAGGTAAGGTGTACCGAACTGTGTTACCAAATCTCGAGTGTTGATTTTTTTATTTCGTATTTGATTTTTTGTTTCGTATTTGTCAGAAAACTTATAGCTACAGTGGTTGATTCATAATTTGTGCGAAATTGCATCCTTTCGAATTTTCAGATAGCAACAATTAACTCGATCAACTAGAACTAGAACTTGAGTAAAAGGGCATTTTAATTTAAGGTTCACATAACTTCAAAGGAACCTCATAAAATATAAGTTAAGAATTTAACTTATATTATCCTTATTAATTGGTAATACATACATGGTATGATTCATATTGCAATATTAACTCTCTTTTTTCAAAGCCTATATCTTTCCTTAAATATTATACAAATGATAGTTCAAGCATATCTAATACCTAATTCAAGTTCACTTGTTTACTGATTCAATCCACCTTTTCATAACTCATATCTCGCATATTAGGTAGATTAAGTGAACATACCATTTCTTGAGGGTCATTAGTAATAACTCTTTATGCCCATTAATATACTTTACATATACATTAATCTTTTTAGGCTTAAGCCTCATTTATTAAATTAATAAAATCATTTAAAACTTGTCTCATCTTCATTCCTATAAAGTAATGGGTGGATTACATATGCTAGAATGTATATTTGTATCTATCTAACGTACTTTTTGTATCTATAATCGAATTTTGAATACTCATTCTAGAATTGAAATCTTAATTCAAAATCAAACATTCTTATATTTCTAAAACTAAATTCTTGTTTATAAATCAATATAGAAATATGAAGTTTAATACTCAATTAAACATATATTACATCAAATACTTAATAACTAACAATCCATCATCATTCATTTCCTTTTAAGCTACTATGTTCCCTAACATAATTATAATTGATATCTTTGTGTTTAGTTTAATATTGATATTTAAGCTCCTCAATACTTCTTTTCAATACACTTGTTCATATACTATATAGTTTACATGAGACTATTGATTGTAATAGAATATTTTTCCTTTTCTTATGGCATCTTAGGATACTGCTTATTGCATAAGTGTTCATCTTTGACAACACGTGTAATAAAATAGTTTACAATCTTGTATAAAAAATTGTTCAAGTATTTGTTTAATATACATGTAGCTTATAAAATCGACAATGATCTTCTTGAACAATCTTTGGAGGTCTTAACCTTAAAAATGTACATAACCTTATTCATATTCTTCATCTTAAATGTGGTTGATAGCTAATTTATTTATTTACATAACAAGCTCATTATTGTAACTAGCTATCAAAATATTATCCATAGATAAGGACAAATTTACACATTTATTATTGGATCTTGTAACATATACTTTGTGGTCTTTGTCAACCATACATAAGCCATATGACTTGATTACAATGCAAAACTTAACACACTACTAATTTCGAGACTTTTTTATATGATATATAGATTTTAACTATCTGAATATGTAATATTCTTGTGCTTTTAAAATGAAACCTAGTGGTTGTTCCATCTAGATCTTTTCATCTACTTCTTCATTTAAAAACTCAATCTTTACATCTATTTAAATCAAAATCCATTTCAATTAATAAAGTTAAAATTAACCAAATTTATGTAACTTCTTCTCATGTTCAATCTCTTTCTATTATGTGTATCTATTCGCCACTAGACATGCTTTGTGTCTCTCACAATTGTTATTAGTCTTTCATTTAGCATTGAAGAACTCATTTGTTCTTAATGTATTCACATCCTTTAAGAACATTAACTAGTGCTAATACTTGGATTGAGATTCTTAAATTTTATCTTTTTTATAACTTAATATGACTAGATAAAGCCTTTTTCACATTATTCAACTAATTATTTTCTTGTTAAACTACCATAAATGTTTCCCGTTCAATGTCAAAAAATATGTCTAGGAATCAATTTATGCATAGCATAGACATAATTGAAAATTTTGAGAAACATATCTCTTTACTCTCATATCGATCCCACTCGAATCAGATAATAATAGGAAACTCTCGATGGGATACAAATTGATCATAAACTAATTCATTGTCTCCTAAATTACTCCCACTTAGATACATTCCATCCATTTGATCTCAGCTTACTAGATACCCCTTACATTATCTCATATAGGGACAAGTTTTGAGCTAACTTTTCTTACTTTGAAAAATCATTTTCTACGAATGTAATATCTCATGACTTAAATTCAACTACTTGTTTATTACCTTATTCACTTTTGAACATATACCTTTTGGAATGTTCATAATACGTTTTAAAGATATTCATCTATGCTACACAAGCCATGGAGTTCTCCTTTGGCATAAGTTATATGCCTCACGACAATTTTTCTTAACCTAATTCAAGAAAAACAATATTCAACAATTTTGAATAATAAGTTGAAATGCATCCATGATATGAACGTCTCATTGAAAGTAATTTATTTTTGAATCAATATACATATTAATTCAAATTAATATCAAAATATTAATTTGAAACTTATTATTTTGTTTATTAAAAGTTCAAACTAGTGTAATCTTCTACTTTAGACACTCTAGCCACCTACAAAAAACCAAAACATAGCCGCGATTCCTTCTAGTATCTCCGCCCATCATCTGCACCACCACCAACGAGGAGGGTGGCAGGAGGGTGGCACCAGACGGCGAGCACACGTCTGACGCCATGCTCGGCGATGGCGACAACCAAGACAATAATATGACGGTAACACAGTGAAGCCTTTACTACCGTCATCCTCGACGTTGGTGAGGCACCGCGTGTCTCTTGTTTTACTAGGCACCATGTTTCTATACAACCAATTATTGGATGAAATTTTCACAAAAAAAAAAAAACCACAAGACACTCGTTTTTACAAACATAGAATGGGTATTTGCTTAAAAAATGGTGGGTTATTTAAATGAAACCACTTGAAATACTATCCTGATAAAATCTGAAAGAGCAAATAAAAGACACTTGAGTTTTGATGCGCATCTCTGATTTTTGGTGTTTTCAAACGTACAAAAAATGGTCTTAATATCTTAATCAAGATCCTCTGTACTCACTATCTTGTACCTACTATGTTTTATGCGATCTCAGTTATATATTTTTCTGGGTCCATATGAATTCTACATATTTATATGAGTAAGATTGCGTAGAATAAAGTTGGTACAGAATAGTAAGTACAGAAGATTTAGTTCCCGTAATACCCACTTAAAAATCTCATTTCTAGGTATTAATATGTGATTCAAAGCCAAAAATATTTGGACAAAGTATTTATGTTTTTGTGTGAAGACCCATTTCATTATTTTGTGTGTGAAATGGATTATGTGAAATAGATTTGGTTGCAGATTTCAAAACGCAAATTGGTCTGACAATTTATTTCACAAGCCAATTAGCAACCATCAATTGCTTTTTATACACACTATTACCAGTTATATTCATCTTTTTGTATCATACACTTCAAACAAGAGAAAATTATAAACTCTTAAAAATAACAATTATCATTTGAAGTATGGAAAAAAAAACGCGATCAAGATGAATTTATATACTTAAATTAAGGAAAACTTTGGAATAAAAAATGGGTGATTCCGAGTCAAATCATGTTTTTTAAAAACAAACATTTAATAGACATATTAGCATTAGAGTGCAAATTAATTAAAAGCTTTGATATATCAATATTAATTACAAAATCATCGGTTAAAAGACTTATTATTATGCTGCAGAATATTATGAGCTATCTCTGCTTTTATATATTTATTATTACCTTATGTTCTTATTATTTTGTTTTTGAAACAAAAGACAAACTTAAATAGTATAAGGATGAAAATAATAGTAATTGCTTTAAGTAGTTATCAGAATAATAATGTAAAATTATCTTTTATGTCCATATCTTATAAATTTAAATACATGAAGATTGACTACCATTATATTACGGAGAAATACTATTGAAAATATTCTTACATATGGGATTTCATTTTCGTCAAGACTTCTGGTTGGCAATAATTCTTTTTTTCATTGCATAAAATGAAAATTTTATCGTCTTCAAATGTTAATTTGAGAAATAATTAGATATATATTAATAGATAATATTTTACTTCAATAAGTCTTAAAATTGAAAATTTTTGTTTAGAAAAGACGAATTATTTATTATATGTATTCATATAAATATATTTTTTAATATTGAATGAAAATAGAATTTTCAAAAATAAATCACCTATTTCTGTTATGTTAGCTTGTGTTTACACGTTTCACAAATATTTATCTATTTAATAAATAGGACCAATAAATATTAAATGAATAGACAGAATATGAATAACTAGGTGATGTGAAGTCTGAACCCGAATTTTCAAGGTCTGTCAGTTTGAATCCACTCAATTCAGCAGTTTGTTTACGATACAACCTTGTCAACGTCGTAGCGTCGTACTGGTCAAGTGGTCCTCGTCCGCGTAAGCATGTCTGAAACTGCAAGGCACAGACAAGTCTAGCCGCCTTCAACGTCATGTGTGCGTAAATGCGAGTAATCATTTCGCTTTAGTCTAGTCCTTTCTCAGCAAGTCTTGACGCGTTTCTTCCTCTGTAATTTTTCTCAACTTAAATCATATCCAGACTATTTCAGGAAGTGAGAATTTCAAAGAACTTTTTGACTTCTTTAAAATAAAAACTTCAATTACGAAATTATTTGAAATTTTTATGATAAAAAGTGTTATTTTAATCATAAAAATGATCCAAAAGATTTTAGAGTTTATCCATTTGACTCAAATTAAAATTTAAAATGCATAATAAAAATATATATTAATATGATTTCAAATTTAATGTGTATTTATATGAGAAATTTATTTTTTACTTGAGTGGAAAAATATATTTCAAAATTATTTTAAAAAATGTTACACGTATGAAAATAATATCTTTTAATAAGATGAATTTTTAGTTGTCATGGACC
This sequence comes from Erythroxylum domingense, assembly GCA_025594535.1. Taxonomy (NCBI): domain Eukaryota; kingdom Viridiplantae; phylum Streptophyta; class Magnoliopsida; order Malpighiales; family Erythroxylaceae; genus Erythroxylum; species Erythroxylum domingense. Next base: position 6,373 of record JANQBM010270702.1, read on the forward strand.
TACTTAAAGCTGAAAATTTTTATTTTTAATATTTTAGAGTATATAAAAAATGATCAATATTTTTAAAAATATTTGAATTGTATTTTTAATCTGAAAAATCGAAGGGGATTAATTAATTCGCAAACGTGCCACAAATTTCTTTGCCACCAATAAAATAAAAAAACAAGCTGAATCAAAATAAAAGAAATACCGAAATTTGGTAACGCAGTTCGGCACTCCTTGCCTACATCTGCGGGGCCCTCACCCAACTTAATCACTTTCACGAAAGTACAATAGAATTACTCAAGGCTTTACTGAGCCAACACCACTCAACCCTTGACACTATCACTCAACCTCACTTCCCGTGAAAGACTTTCACACCCGATAACACGACCGACTCGTGCTAACCTGGATTTTTCTACCTATTTTCACTCAAAGCAACAACAACTAAAAATATCTCAAGAATTTATTCAACAGAAAATTTAGTAACAAAATACTTGAGATTAAAACAAGACTTCCCTATAGATTTGTCTCTTCCAAATATCATGGCAATAAACTTTCTTCATAGACATTGATCACTGTGCTCCCAAAAAGAAAACGTGTATCACCCACTGCCGCAGAAACTCACTGCATATATATCTCACGACAAGTTTCTTCTTGCTGAACAATAAGGTGCGGACTGTGCAGTGTGCGAAATCAACAGCTACAGAAAAGAGACCAAATCAACTTGTGCTGCCCACTAGAAACGATGATGACGTGTTGCACCTTCAAATCAAAAAAACACATCCCACTCTACCGCAACCAAAACTTCAATCACCTTAGTCTACGCAACAAGCAGCCCAAAAAGAACATAACCAATAACCATCAATGAGAGACGAAATTATCGCGTGCAGCCCACTCCAAAGTTTTTCCCAATCAATTCGTACCATCCACGCAGAACACACAAAGACCAAAAAAATCTGAAGCTGCGTTATCCCCCATGCCTCTCTTGTTTTTCTCTACATGTGACACCTAACCAACCTATTTTTCAAGACCCACGTAATCTTCACCTTTACCACATAAATCACGCAGACTACTATCCCCTTGAGTTCGTGACTCACACACCAACTAACACAACCATCTCTAAGATGGAATTCTACGGTGGTTGGATAATGTGCATAATCTTTTTTTTTAAATAAAAATCCCACTGCACTTAAAATACCCATGCAAGATATACTTCTTTAATGGATAAAGATATACAAGATATTCACTTCACTTATTCTGCTATCACCAAAATCTCCGTAAAATAAATTTCTCTTATCCTTTATCCACACAATCCCACAGTACACGATGACTTTCACCAACATAAGTGTAGCAACCACAATTTTTGAATCCCACTACAATTAAGACTTTATATGTCCAATTAAAATGCCAAAACTATATAAAAGATATATATATAATATCTTAACATAATCAATGAAATTTTATTCAGCCTTAATCTCATATGACAAAGATGCACTCTCCAAACTTTGATGAAAATCATTAATTTGTTATCACTAAACTTTATTCAAACTCCTTCATTTCTAATCCTATTTTCATCCACGTCAACTATAATCATTTACAAGTAAGAAATAGATGGTATCTTTACCACTTTTCAAGACTAAGGGGTGTAAATTGATTTATTTAAGAGGTGAATACTTAATTTTGGAGAACTTTTCCAAGTAGGTGAGTTAAGTATTGGATTACTTTTAGATTATGGTTACATTAGTGCTTGATCGAGTTCAAAATTTGAGTTGAGTTAAATGTTAGGGTTAAATCTCTTAATTTTTTAAAAAATTAAATCACCTAAATTTTATTGGTTCACGTAAACTAATTTTAACATAACAAAAATTATTATTTTTTAACAAAATTTAATTCTAAAAGTTTCTTTTTGGATAAGATTAAAACATAAGTATCCTTTATGGACGTTTATTCAATAAGAGTGTCATAACGGAAAAGTTCTTGATTATGTACATAAATTGAAGGAAATCGATTGAAATTAATGAGATTGTGGAGGAGTTTAAAGGTTTTTGTTATAATATGATTCAATACATATGACAAGTTAGTTATCTACTATACAACAGATGGCAAGAAAACTATTTGATAGATAAATGGTGATTAACAGTTATATGACAAAGAGACACAAAAGAAGTTATTTTCAGTTATGATAGTTGTATAACTTGCTCTATATATATTCATGCATATCTTGTTGGAAGAGACACGATACACGATATACACAATTTGAAGTGTATTCTGAATTCCTTGGTCTGTGTGTAAGGAATCTTTATGTTCTTAGTGTTAGAGGCAATCTGTGTGTGCCTTATACTCTTGTACAAAAACTATTATTGATCATAGTGAATTGGAGTCCTGAGCAACTCCCATGGATGTAGTCAAGTTTTGATGAACCACGTAAAAGCAATCGTGTTCATTTATTCTTTTGAGTATATGTTCTCATTGCCATAAATATTTTTTGCAACTGTATATTATCTTGAAAAATCTGATTAGATAACTACTATTGCAATACAGATTGTAAGTAATTGTTATTTTTACAATTGGTATCAGAACCTTATTTTTAGAAATCTCTACCAAGATGACTCACAGTAGCCGAGTGGACATTGAAAAGTTCAATGGCTCAGGAGATTTTACTGTATGGGCAATGAATATGAAGACCATACTGTTGAAGAATAAAGAATGGAAAACTTGTCTAGGATAGTTTCCAAATGATGCAGATGCAGAGGCAATCGAAGATTTAAATGGGCAAGCAATGAACACCATCCTACTTGGTCTATCTGGAAACATCATGAGAGAAATGAAGTTTTGCAAGATAGCCAAACAAGTTTAGGATAAACTTCATGAAAGCTACCTATCGACGACACTTCCAAACAAAATCATATTGATGAGACAACTGTTTGGATTTAAAATTGATGAATTTGTCAGTTTTAGTGACAATTTGGACAATTTTAACAAAATTGTTCAAGACTTAGTTGCATGTACTATTAAAATTTCAGATAATCAACTTGCAGTCATATTTCTCAACTCTTTACCAGATTCATTTGATGGTCTGAGGGATGCAATTGAATTTGGAAGAGATGATTTAACTTTGGACGTGGTGGTGCATGCTGCAAGAGTAAAAGAAAATAGACTTCATACAATGAAGAAGTCAAATATTGTATCACTATTTGCAAAAGAGAAGCAGACGTCACGGAAGCAATTTTCAAGAAATTTCAAAGGCTATGATTCAAAGAGCAGGGACAAGTTCAAGAAGAAAGGAAGGAAGTTTGATAAGAATGACAGATGGGATTCAGACAAAAGGAATGACAAGAAACCTAAAAAGTGGAACAAAAAGTGTTTTTTACTGCAATTAGTCTGGACATCTAATAAAAGATTGTTTTAAGAGGCAACGAGAAGAAAATGGAAATAAAAGCCAATCCAATAATGTCATTTTTGAAAATTTTGAAAATTCAGAAGAGGACTTAGAAGCATTGGTGGTAGACACAGAGATGACAACGTTCATGCCTTCAATGAGGACTAGGCACTGGATTCTGGATGTACAAACCACATGTGTGGACACAAGATTCTGTTTCAAAGTTTTAATGACAAAATCAGAGGAAAGGTAATCCTTGGTAATCATGATTCTTTTGAGATCAAAGGTGAAGGAGAAATCCGCTTAAAGCTTCCAGGTAACACTATCACAGTTTTGAAAAATGGTAAGTATATTCCTGGTTTACGAAGGAATTTGATTTCAGTAAGTTTATTAGATAAAGAAGGATATGATATTTTCACTCGACATATCATTAAGAAAATCATGTAGTTATACAAGGAAAGCTACAAAAGGCCACATATATTTTGCAAGGACATGTAGTGAATGAATTTGATAAAGTTTATATGGTCAAGAACGAGAATGATACATCACTCTAGCATAAAAGACTAGGACATATCAGTATGCAAGGAATTCATAAGTTGTATGAAAATGGATTACTCAAGAAAACTAAGTTGTCTGAACCAATTTGTGAAATATGTCAGTTTGGTAAATAGCAAAGAAAGAAGTTTCATTCTTCTGCATATCGTGCAAAAGAAAAATTAGAATATGTACATACAGATCTATAGGGTCCTGCTTCTACTCAGTCAATTGAAGGTAACTTCTATTTCCTGTCCATTGTTGATGATCACAGCAGAAAGGTATGGATCTATCTAATGAATTCAAAGTCTCAGACTTTTAAGATGTTCTAAGATTGGAAAATTAAACAAGAAAATTTAATGAAACAAGAAATTTTACTTAAGAGAAGGGTGAAAACTCTACGAACTGACAATGGATTAGAATTCTGCAACTATGGGTTCAATAAGTTTTACAGTGAAAATGGAATTCAAAGACATTAGTCAACTCCCTACACTCCACAGCAAAATGAGGTAGCAGAGAGAATGAATAAGTCAATCCTCAACAAGGTAAGATGCTTACTAATATCTTCGGGATTGTCAAAAAGATACTGGGGAGAGGCTGCCTCAACTGCTGTTTATCTAATCAATCGTAGTACAAATTCATCAATTGGTTTTAGAACTCCACAAGAATCAGTTCCTAATTATGAGCATCTTAAAGTATTTGGTTATGTTGCATATATGTATCAGAATGTAGGGAAACTAAAACCAAGAGCAGTCAAAGCATTCTTTATTGGATATCCAGATGGAGTCAAAGGCTACAAACTTTTAATTGAAGATGACTCAGTGTATAAAATTTGCATAAGCGAGGATGTGGAGTTTAATGAGTCTATCATGCCTAAATTATTTCAACAAAAAGGGAACAATAATAATGAGAATGCAAAGGACAGTATGAAGATCACCATTGATTCAAAATTGCCAAATTCAGACTCAAATCTTCCTGCAGATCAAAGAATGATGACAAACAATGACAGCATTGATGGTGATCTCATTCAGTGTTCTGATCAACCAATATCTGAACATGAAATTGAAGAACAAACTTAAGGCCAACATCCAAATCAGTTGAATGATTATCAACTTACTCGAGATAGAACAATAAGAGTGATTGTTCCATCATGGAGATACACTGCCGACATTATGGAATATGCTGCCTACATTGCTACAGAAATAGATCAAGGAAATCCTAACAACTACGAAGATGCTATTTCTCATAAAAATGCTATAGACTAGAAATTGGCCATGGATATTGAAATGCAATCACTACTCAAAAATCAGACATGGATTCTAGTAGAAAGACCAAATGACAAAAACATGATTCAGTGTAAATGGCTTTACAAAATTAAAGAAGATCCAAGTTTGAAAAGTGGTCTAAAATTTAAAGCCAGACTCGTAGCAATAGGTTACAAACAAAAGAAAGGTGTTGATTTCCATGAAAATTTTGCACCTATTGTGAAATTCAAGACAATTAGAATCATGTTATCTCTTGCAACGCATCATAACTAGAAAATTGAGCAATTAAATGTCACTACTGCTTTCTTAAATGGAGAATTGGATGAAAAGATTTATATGCAGTAACCAGAGGGATATGTAGACAAAGATATGCCAAATGCAGTATGTCTCTTGAAGAAATCCCTATATAGTTTGAAACAATCACTAAGATAGTGGTATGCGCGGTTCGACAGGTTCATGAATTATATTGGATTTAGAAATAGCAGTTATGATACATGTCTTTACCATAAGAACTTCAATTCAGATTTCAGAATTTTTCTGTTGCTCTACGTAGATGATATGCTTATCTTTAGTTGTTCCTTTACTGAAATTAAATCATTGAAAGGGTTACTTAAGAAGGAATTTGAAATAAAGGAACTTAGAAGAGCAAATAAAATTCTGGGAATTCAGTTGGTTAGAAATTTTAATGAAGATATTCTGGGATTGTCTCAGTCAGATTATGTGAAGAAAATATTGTTACAATTTGCAATGGACAAAGTTAAGTCTTCTTCTATTCCCCTGCCAGCACATTGTAAGTTATCTGCTACACATAGTCCAAAATTAGTAAAAGAGGAAGAATACATGAAGAAAGTTCCATATAGGGAAGCTGTTGGGGTCAATCATGTATTTGATGATTTGTTCAAAACCAAATTTAGCACAAAGTATCAATTTCATGAGTAAATTTATGTCAAATCCTAGAAAGGAACATTGGGACGGAATTAAGTGCTTGCTTAGATATATCAAGGGAATAGAAACATATGGCCTGATTTATAAGAAGAGGGAAGATAAAGTTAATGTTTTCGATTATACGGAAGTTAATTTTGCAGGTGATGTTGACTTAAGGAAATCAACTTCTAGTTATTACTTCACAGTTGCAGGTAAATGTGTTAGTTAGAAGAGTCAATTACAACCAACTGTTCCTCTCTCAACCACAGAAGCAGAATATATATCTGCAACTGAAGGAATGAAAGAAGCCATGTGGATAAAAGGCCTACTGACTGAACTGAAGATGTTTGATGGAGATGTAAAGTTATTCCTTGATAGTCAGAGTGCATTATATTTGTGCAAAGATCCAATGCTTCATGAAAGATCAAAACAAATTGATGTTAGACATCATTTCATCAGAGATATAATTTCAAGAAAGGAAATTATAATCGATTCAATTCCTGGTGAATTTAATCCTTCAGACTTTGGTACAAAAATTGTTAGTTGTAAGAAATGTTGTTACTGTCGAGATTTCTTGCACATTCAACATATTTGGTGAGAAGATAGAATTGGTGCTGCTTAGGACAAAGATTTAAGACTGGATTGATTATCTTTGTCTATTTGAATCACGACAAAGTATGTTATAATATGATTCAATACTGACAAGTTAGTTATCAATTATATGACAGATGGCAAGAAAAATATTTGACATAAATGGTGATTAATAGTTATATGACAAAGAGACACAAAGAAGTTATTTTCAGTTATAACAGTTGTGTAACTTGCTCTATATATATTCATGCATATGTCTGTTGGAAGAGACACGATACACGATATACACAATTTAAAGTGTATTCTGAATTTCTTAGTCTGTGTGTGAGGAATCTTTATGTTCTTTGTGTTAGAGGCAATCTGTGTGTGCCTTATACTCTTGTACAAAAACTATTATTGATCATAGTGAATTGGAGTCCTGAGCAACTCCTTTGGATGTAGTCAAGTGTTGATGAACCACGTAAAAACAACCTTGTTCATTTGTTCTTCTGAGTATATGTTCTCATTGCAATAAATATTTTTTGCAAATGTATATTATCTTGAAAATTCTGATTAGATAATTATTATTGCAATAAAAATTGTAAGTAATTGTTATTTTTACAGGTTTGATGTTATTGATCATAAATATTTGATTGGTGTCAACGTGCAGGGCAAAATTCTATATGCAACTTGTAAATTGTATGATGAATTGCTCGAGACGAATGAGATAATGTGGACTACATTAATTTTAGGTTTTATGAGATGTGGGAAAGTAAAGTTATCAACATGATATTTCGAAAGAAACACATATAAAACATGTTATTTGTGTGTTCGTACAAAATAAGTTCAGTCTTGAAGGTCTAAAGTTGTTTTTGAATATGGGGAATATGGGGTCAAATCAAATAAAGTTACTTTTACTTCTGCGGTTAAAGTATGTGCATGCAATGAAAATACGATGGGGACAAAAGAATTTTAGGTAAGGTTTGAAGGGTAAACCATCTGAGTGAGTTTTATATAGGCTTACACCAGAGAGAGATTTGTAAAAATGACAAAAAGAAAAGATAAATTATCGTTTTATTGATAGAATTTTGAAGAAAAATAAAGTTTTGTTAATTAAAATTTTAATTTAATTAATTTTGAAAATATTAAAAATTAATATCAACAACACTACCCTGTAAAAATCCCACAGGAACTTCTCTTCCATGATTTTTACTCTTACCTCTCCCTAGCGATTTCCCTCTTTTACCCTCCCTCCCTTCCTTTTTCTAGAGCCTTGTTTTTCTTGAACACCAGCGAGCTACTATTCATCTTGTGTCTCCAACAGTGGCTGGGGCTCTAGCCTCATCGGAGTGCCCGTCTCTAGGCTTCCTAACAGAGCCGATGGAGAAGGGGACTTCTCCCCTTTATAAGGAGCACTTCCCTCCAGTTTCCCAGGCGCGGCTCTCGCATGTCGGGACTAAGATAGGGGTTGAGTCTTCTCCTCAGATCTTGTTGATGGAGGCTGAGGGTAAGGCGGCACCATCTAGGCAATCTTAGGACAACCCCATTAGTTCTAACGCATGGCAAAAGAGGCTTCAATTCCACCATAATAAAGGTGAGCTGCAACATTATAATGATGCGTTCCAAAATGGGGTTTTATCCCCTCCGATTGGGTTGTTGCAAGCAGGTGCACGAGCTTGGTCTTCTGCTTTGATTGGTTTTTTTGGATCAACCATCTCGCATTCCCTGCAATCAATGCTTGGGCAAAGGCACGGTGGGGGAAGAAAGGGTTAGAGAAAGTGATGCTTCGTGAAGATGGCACAATAATGTTTAAGTTTTATGATGATTCTCACCTTACAGAGACAGTGGAACAGGGGCCTTGGCACTTCAGTGATCAACCTATTTTTCTTCAACGATGGAAACCACACATGGTGCTAGATAGGGGACAAATTAAGGTTATCCCCATGTGAGTCAACTTCCATAATTTGCCAATGGAATACTGGACTGTCGAGGGGTTGAGTTTCTTGGCTAGTGTATTAGGGAAACCGATGTGTATGAATTCTCAAACAGCCTCCATAGAGCGTATTGGCTATGTCAAATTGTGTATTGAGATTCCTAAAAAAGCGCCATTTTCGGACAATTTACCTATCTTACAGCTCAGTGATCATGGAGGCTTGGTGCAGTCCGAAATTTATATTAGCTACCTTTGGCCCCCTAGTTGTGCCAATAAAACATGCGTACTAACAGGTAAGGTGTTTAAAACAGGCTAGTTTGATGAACTTCTTTTGCCTGACACCTCTAGCTTTCTCCTGCAAGTAGCTCAGCCTGGGGAAGTTGAATATTGTGGCATTAAGAACACTATGCTGGTAGAATCTCCTGAAATTTTTCCATTGGTTGAACAAGGGACAGGTGGTGATAACTCAGCTCCTCTAGTTGATGAATTTATGATAGACGTTGTAAAAAATGATAATCAAGCCCAGAGCATGGGATTAGAAGGGCTTGAGCCAGTAAAGGCGGTAAGGGTGACAGAAGGATGTTGCGAGGCTGAGAAGGATATTGTTGCCAAGGGCAGGGCTGAGAATGTAACATCTTGTTATCCCATATTAAGGATTAAAACCCTAGAATACTGTACATGAGAGATTATTGAGAAGTTATAAAGTGCATTTCATGTTCATGCATAATATAGCATACATACACATATGAATATTAATTTTTGCACACATTAAAATGATTGTAAATGCATTCATTGAAATTCTCCAAGTATAATTGATTTATAAATGTGATTTTTGACATGAATTTTGTTTTATATGTATTGAAAATTGAATTGGCATGTATAAGTATTGATTTAGAATTTTTGGTGAAATTTAGGAAATTTTCTGAAATTATGAGAAATTTTGGACTAGAAAATATGTCAAGTGACAAGACAATTGACAAATAGTAGGAAAAATAAGTGATGAATGTTGATGGAAATAATTGGCAAATGACATTAGGATTTGTTGATAACCTATATTGAAATTTAGAGACACTAGAAGTAAAAATTGGAGTTAAACGAACTAGTTATTAAAAAGGGGTCCAAATGAGACCATAAGAAGGTAACAAGTGGCAGTGACAAGTGTCACTACCACTCACCACTTATCTCTTACGATTTCTCATTTTGCAAGACACTCTTCTTATTATCTTTCATTTTAACTCTTGTTTACATCATCTTCGTGGCTTTCTCTTCTTCTTCACAATTTTGATTCACCAAACCTTCATCAACGTTACACCTTGCTTTCATCTATCAATTGCTACTTCCATCTTGTTGTCTCCTTCATTTGCCACAAAGAAAACCTAACATATTCCACCTTCAAGATGCTGATCGAGTGACATAAGAAGTTAGGGCTTCTTGGTGTTTTTTTTGAAGAATTTGGAGTTTATCAAGTAAGTAGCTTGTTAATCTTCATGGGTAGTGTTAAATGAAACTAATATGATGGATGATTGGAGATTAATGATTTGGTCATGAAAGTTATATGTGTTTTAACGTGGTTGTAATAATGAAGGAATTATGTTCTAAACTTTAGTGTGTAAATGTTTATGAAGTGGTGAGGCATATATGTGAAATCGTGAGTGATGAAATGACTTTTGCATATAAGATGATTAACCTTTCATAAGTGGTTGTAGAGAAGATTTTGAGATAAAAAGATCATTAAAAATGGTGCGGAAAGAAGTGAAGAAATTCTGACTTGTAATTGGATGTTTATTTTCTATTTTCTTGGTATGTTACATGTATCTATTTGATTGTTATAAAGATGAACTAACATGAATCTGGAGCTAAAAAGAAGGAGTACTATTGGGTCTTGAAATGAGATAAATTAAGGAGATAGTTAGGAATGAAATTTAGGTGAAAAATGAAGTAGAACATGTGCAGAAAATTGATGAAGAAAGTGTATAGGAATATGTTCTATTTTTGTGGTTATAATCAAGCATGGATTTTGATTGTACGTGGATGATATTGAACTGAATATGGGGTATAAATGAAGAGGTTATTAACTTGAAATGATGAATTTTGAAAATGAATTATTTGATACTTATGAATGAGATGTTATGGAAAAAGGATAGGATTTCATGAATAACGAGATTTAGTTGAAAATGATGAATTAAATGAGCAGGGTTTGAGAGTTTAATGCAATTGAATTGGTAATTGGAATTACTATGAAATAATGTTGTATTAGAGGAAGTGAATTTTGGAAAATTGGTGTGAAATTGATGTTAGAATATTTGTTGAATTCGTGTGAAAGGAGGAAGAAAGTACAGGGCACGATCGTGCCCTTCACCCCACGATTGTGGCCTGGCCAGAAAATGTTTCTGTCATGATCGTGGCAAGAGCACCACAATAGTGGCCAGCTCCAAGAGTTCTTGTCACGATCGTGACAGGGACACCATAATCGTGGCTAGACCTATGGAGAAAAAGAGTTGTCTTTTAAGTGAAGTATAAATAAATCAATGCTAGGATGTTTCTATATAAAGTATTTAGGCTTGAATGAGACCTTGAATGAACCTATTTGATGATGAATGAGGTGATGAAAGTGAGTAAAGTGTATTAGATAGTAAAGAATGACTGAAAGGTGTTGTTAATTGATTATGAGATATATACATATATGCATCAAATAAGTACTTATGTGATTGTGTAAAGTAGTAATGTGTAAATGCATATATTTGCATGATATAGAGGAGCAATTAGAGCCACTACATCTAGACATTGCCGGGACCTTGAGGCAATAAGCTATCTGGAGCAAACTGTGAGTAACCTAAGATGGTCTCACTTTGATTATTTGTTTGTTAAACTATGTATTAAATTATTATGTGATGTGTATGTATTGATTCTGGACATTGAATTTTTGACACGTTTAATGCATGAATAACTTATTGGATGTGCTCATTGAATGTGAATTTGACTGAACAAGTGATTCTCAACTTAAATGTTGAATGTTGGACCAAGGTTCGATTACAAATGTGAATGAGATTGTGATAATGAATATGAATGTGTAAGATTGAGCGCAATTGATTGACTGAATACATGTGATGCGTTTCATTTCATAAATTAACATAAAGGTAGTTGTGACCGGAGTCGTCAGTAAAAAAGAGCTTAAAGATCAAAATGTGGTAAAAGCCTCTAGCTCACTATGTAAAATGGATCATGTATCCCCAACAGTTAAAGGACAGTTATAAATGAGTTTGGTATCCATAATGGATACGGGACAGTGAAAAAGACACTCAGTCATAACAATGTAATAAACGAATGTGTGTCTCATAGACATTGCATATATACATGATATGTATGATTTGATTAATTGCAATGTATTGTAGAATTGAGTTAAATGAAAAATGTTAAAATTGATGAACAAAGGTTTTTGTAATGCTACATGATGATAAATGAAATGATGTGAATTATGTGATTGTATGAATTGTTGTGTTATATGATATGAGTGAACCATTAAGGATGGTTAACTCACTGAGTTAGCAAAACTCATCAAAATTGCAACATTAAATTTTCAGGTTCGAGAGAGACGATATAGCTTCTAGACAATTTAGAAGAGATCTAGTACTACTTTTGGATAGAAGACATGACTTAAAGGTCAGTCAGCTGGGATTGAAGGAATTAGATAAACTTTTTGTATAATTCCTCAATTATGGAGCATGTTTTATATATAGAGTTGTAGACTCTGATAGGTAGTTGATATTATATATAAATGGATGTTTTATGTAATGCTACATTGTATATCATGGTTTATAAAAAGGGATGAGGAAATTTGGGCTTCGACATTATGCTAATTATGTTTTTAATTTATGATGCTATGAGTTAAGTAAAAGTAATATAGTTAGTGCGCCGCTTCTGTCGGACATGTGCTCAAATGTTTGATGGAAATACGGACACAAATGTCTTATGGGAGTGGGGTGCTACAGAGAAGGATGATGCGAAGGATGAAGTTGTTATAGGGACGCCACTTATAAATAATCTAGAACCTCATAGCATTGTTTTGCAGGTACAATAATTAGTGAATCTAATGGGGTAACCATAGATGTCAACGGTGGTATTGCACCCACTGCCTCTGTTTCAGAAAGTATGGCAGCTGATGATCTGGACACTTATATTACTCCACTTATGGTTAATTCTCCTGGAGTTTAGGATGACTTCCGTGTTCAACCTAAAAGTGCTAAACGTTAGTCAGTTAAGAAAAGGAAACAAAACCCCAAATATTTGAGAGTTTCTCCCACTTATGGCAATCCTTGTGTGGAATCTCAGGGGTTTCAATAACCTCTTAAACAATCATTGGCGAAGGAGATGGTGCAAGAGAGGAAGCCTTATGTTATAGGCCTTTTGGAAACCAAAATAAGGAACCCACTCTCTCATTGGATCTAAGTTTTTGGGTGCTAATTGGGAGTTAAATCTCCAACCATCACGCACATTATAAAGACATAATTATATGTCTATATAATAAAGATCTGATAGGCGTTCAAGTGATGGAAAATTTAGATCAGCTTATTCATCTTCAATGTCAATTGCATGGTCTTGCTTCTACTTTTGATTTGTCTATTGTGTATGCTTCGAATTTTGGGTTTCAAAGAACTCAACTCTAGTGTGACTTGGAAACTATTCAGAATCAGATCTCTCAACCTTGGCTTGTGGTGGGAGATTTTAATTGCTTACTTAACTCTTCTGAAATGGAAGGAGGTTGATGGTTCAATTTCGAGTTGACCAAGGAATTGTCCAATTTCTTAACCAGGATGGACTTGGTAGATCTTAAATTTATAGGGAGACTCCTTGGTCCAATAACCAACAAGGTAGTCTTTTTATCCATAAGAAGTTGGATAAAGGTCTAGTCAACTCTCGATGGTTGACAAAATTCTCTAATTCTTATGTACATTTTGGGGAGAATCTTTTGTTAGACCATGCATATATGTTGATACTTATGGGGGAGGTATGTCAGAGAGAGGCTTCCCCTTTTTGATTCTATAATGGACTTATACAGAGAGCTGGGCTTTCTGATATAGTGAGTCTATGTTGGACTACAGAAATTGTTGGTTGTAAATCTTTTCAATTATCGCAGAAGCTTAAATTGGTGAAGGAAGTTTTTAAAGGTTTCACGTCTAGCTAAAACCTCCACCTCTCATCCTTGAAAAAGAAACTTATCCAAACACAAACTGCTTGTTATAAGGATCCGTATAATAAGGAGCTTCAGAGTGCTAAAGTGATGTGCCTCCAAGCATACACTTTAGCTCTTAAACTCCAGTCTTCTATTCTTCATTAAAAATCCAGAGTTAGCTGGCTAAAAGAAGGGGATACTAATTCAAAGTTCTTCCACTCTTCCTTATTAGCTCGTCAGAATTACAAAAAAATATATATGCTACTTGACAGTGGGGGATAGATCTACATAGAGCTGACCCAGCTACACGACATGGCTCATAATCACTTTCTTAATCTTATAGGATCATATAACTCCTATATTCCTAGTAAGAATATGAGACGGTTGTTTGAAGGGAAGATTGATCACAGTGTTAATGAAATGTTGGTGGCTTCAATCAATGAGCAGGACGTCAAAAGAGTATTATTCAATTTGAATCCTTTCAAAGCTCCTAGGCTAGATGGATTCACTGCTCTCTTCTTTCAGCACACTTGGGGCATAACGGGGCAGCTTTTTACTGAGGCTGTATTGGAATTCTTTTCATCTGGGAAATTTCTACGAGCATTGAATCATACACACATCTGCTTAGTGCCTAAAAGAAGTAATCCTTAGAGTATGAATGATTTTCAACCAATTTCTTGCTGCAACACTATTTATAAAGTGATTTCTAAAATTTTGGCAGAGCGGCTCAAGTAGGCTATGTTGGATCCCGTTTTTAGGATTTTTATATTTTATTTTATTTTATTTATTTTATTAACTTACTATGCATGAAAATAAATTATAATTTATGAATTAGGACTTTTTGGAGTCTCATAAGGTATATTTTGAATGTTATATGGTGATATGAAAGTGAAGGAGTTAATAGGAATTTCCTATTAAAGAAAGGGTAAATTGGTAAAAACACAAGAAAGTTGTCTTAAATGAATAAGACAAAATAGGAAAGAGTCGTGAGTTATGAATGAAAAAAAGGAAGATGAAGAGAATAAGGTGAAGGAGATATTAGGAATTTCTTGTATAAGGAAGGGTAAAATTGTAAAAGCATGAAAAGTGGTATGTAATTGAATAAGACAAAGGACAAAAGGAGAGGGAGTCGTGAGAGAAAAGAAGGGAGAGTTCGTGGAAGAGACTAGAA
>JANQBM010271302.1:0-21291 GCA_025594535.1 Erythroxylum domingense
TCAGTGTGTTGTAATGTGTTCTGCTTTCAGTTTAAATAGATAAAGTGTTTCAAAAAGTGGACACACATAAGTGATAAGCGTAAAGTGTTTCAAAAAAAAAGTATACCGAGTTTTGTTAAGTGATGTGACACGCCACCCTCGCGGGGCACGGATTCGGGTATCACCATCGATATCGGGTTTGGGTTCAGCGGGAGTGGGGTGTTACAAAGAGAGAAAGCAAAGATTGAACTACAAAATTGGTAATGGAAGTTCTTTCTAACATGGTCAAGAAGATATTAGGAATCTTGAAGATGATATTCCTACCCAATAAAAAAGGATTGTTACATCTGACACGAGGAAGAAAAAAAGATAGTTATATAATTTTTTTGCACTATGAACAACTCCTAGGGCTCAACCTTCAATTAATAGTTCCTTACAATCTAAAGAAGTAGCTCATAATATAGACATGACAATAGCTAGATGGTAGTATCATATATGTGTATCATTCAATACTATTCATTTTTATTATTGCTAGCCTATGATGGATGCTATTACCTCTTACAATCCAAAATACAAAGCTCCTTCAATTGATAACTATAAAGGTAATCTTCTAAGCAGCTATGTTTATGAAAAAAATTTATTTGAATGAAATAAGAATGACCTAAGTAATTTATGGGTATTCAATCATGTGTGATGATTAGACAAATAGAAATCATGAGCCTATTATCAATTTTTTATTTATTCTACTAAGGAAACAATGTTTTTAAAGTTTGTTAATGCATCTGGACTTGTTAGAAATGTTGATACTATATTTTAGATATTTGATGAAGTTGTGAATAAAGTTGCACCTAAAAACATTATACAATTCATCACTAACAACAATTATGCTTTTAAAGCAGGTAAAAAAAGGTTACAAAACAAATATAATTCTTTTTATTGGACACATTGTGCTACATAGTGCATTAATATAATGTTAAAAATATAGGAGATGTTAATTCTAATTATGGCATGGAGGTTTTCAAAATTATACTTGAATATTTTGAATTTTAGTTTTAATATCAATTTGTCATCCGATTTTGTGAGCCTTTGGTAAGAGTACTTTGTCTGACTAATAGTGATAAGAAGGAAGTAATGGGATAATTTTATAAAGACATGGAGAGGGCGAAGAAAGCATCAAGGCCTATCCGAAAAATAAGCTTTCTTTGTATACACCTTATCTTTCAGCTATTAATGAAAGATGGAAAAGGAAATTTTATTCTTCGTTGTTTGTTGCTGGTACATTTTTTAATCCTAGTGTCTATTTTAGATGAAAATTTATAAAGAAAGCTAAAGTTAAAAGGAAAATGATATTAACTATTATAACAATTGTTGCATATAAGATTATGTAAAATCTTTTTAGCTCACAAATAGAGGCATGCAAAGATGTGTGTGGCGACTTTGGGATTCTTATTGCAATTCGGTAAAGAGAAAAACTTAAGCCATGTGTATATTTCTTCACTTTTGTTACTTGTTTGAAATTAACCATTTCATTATTTTGTTTATAAGGTTAATTTTGTTGTCTTATAGTTACTTAACGGGACCAATTCGAAAGTATTGTTACAAAATTGAAAAGGTTTGCAATTTGAATTCTAAGATAATGTGTGAGTGCAACAATGTGTAAAAGGAATTTGAGCACAATTAAATTCATCCATTCTAAAAAAAGAAATAGATTAGTACAAAAGATTAAATAATTTGGTCTTCATTTGATACAATTTAAAGTTTTGATGAAGGTATGTTATTATAGTTATTAAGTTGAATATAATTTCATGTAATTTATTAATAATTTAATTTTATTTGTTTACTAAGACGCATAATAGAACAAGTAGTTCTATAGATTTAATTTTCCTTGACTATATTGATCTTTTAGCATATTAAGTTTATGAGGAACTAAGTTCCAAATATGAGAGTGACTTGGAAGATAATCTTGAATGACAAAGTATTAATATATCATTTAATGCAATGAATTTGAATAATGGTGATGATAAGACTCCTATTAATGATGAGTATTTTATACTAAAAAAATTAGAGTCAGTGTAATTTTAGTGAATATTCCATTGAATAAAGTTCTAGGTTTTTCATTTTTTATCTTTTCTTTTAATTTCACTTGTATTTGATGTGCATGTTAAATTTCTATATATCCAGTATAAATTTAAAACTTTTAATTGTAAGTTTTTTGTTCTAGGTTTTACTTTTACTTTACTATATTCCATGACACAATGTTGTAATGTTTATGGAGTCATGGACCTATATTATTCTCATTATATGATGTTTTGATATAATTATTCTTTATTATATGATGTAAATTGTAACATTTAAGTACTTTTGTATTATTCTTAGCTTTATATCTATATGATAATTAAACGTTCTTTTTCTTATATTAATTGTGGCAATTGTTTATATGTGAAATTTGTGAAGGAATATTAATATAAATAAAGAGATAATTGTTATTTTAAATTTATATTATTATGATTTTTTGGACAGATTTGATGTAAAATTAAAAAATATATAGCATAATATATTAAGGGATTATTTTATAATTTTATAAAATTTAGGGACTAATTTATAATTTTAAAAAATTCAGGAACTATTTATAATTTTGAAAAATTATTTAAAATAGATATTGATCAGTACCAGTATTGTACCGTACTAAAATAAAATCTGGTACCAAATTTAGTACGACATTTATAAAATTGGTTTAAACACATAATTATAATCATCTTTATTACCATTTCCTAATTTGAATAAAACTAATTCCATATTGAGATTTAATCACATGAATTATATTACTTGTCTAATCCTTAAAATTGAAAGTGAACTAACTTTTTTAAATTTTCTGTTAGGCTTAGTATAGTATATTAAAAAAACTAACATGTTTGCGCAATCTTTGTAGGATATTTTATTAGAATTTCTAGACAAAAAAGTCATAGAATTTTATAATTATAGAGATTAGATGTGAGTACTAGGAGTAAGATAAACAAATTTAAGGAAAAGCTCACATTATAGTTAGATATCATCATATGCCATAATTGAAATGAAGATTGAGAATATTTGGAAGCATAATTAGGATCAAGCCATGGTTCGAACTTTTTTTAATAAAGAAAATGTTATTAGTTGTTTCTATTTGCAAATAGAAATAATAAAGAACACGATCAAGAAAATGGGCATGTCTTACTCGTATAACTCATAGTAAAGAAATAGTAAATAACATGACCTAGGACACGACTATATTCCAGCCTGTGTTTGCAACCAAATTGTAAATACAAGTGGAAATCCTAAAAGTAGAGGACTTCTACATTGTTTTATCTTAGAGTTACGGTCATCTACTGAGGAAGAAAAACACCCTAAAGAGACACTTGGAAATTGTTTTTATGGAAGAAGACAATTGAAAATAATCCCAAATGAATCAGAGCTTATTGGAATATCAAGGTCAATTCTAAAAGAGCGACTAGTTTTTCATATACCTGGATAAAGAGAAACCTAGTATTGTCTTTGTTATGGATTGATTTGAGTTAGTTATTAAATATTTATTCATGAGAAATATCTTTGATTTTTTAATGTTTATTGAATTAAAATTAATGGATTATGTTATAATTTTCAATTGAATAATTTGAGAGAATCTGCATGTGAGTGGATTATGACATAGATATTAAGAGTTGTAGATGTCTTATAGATCGACTTATATAAATCTTCTAGTATTTGGGTAAAATCTTTTATGAAAATTCATAGATGTTGATACATTATTGCAGGTTTAATCATAATAAAGACATTGGTTAATCAACTTGTTAATATATGATTTTAACTTGAGAGAGAGCAATTCATAAACTAGGAAATTTCACTATCTAGATTATAAAGCCTTCTAAATTTATGAATATTATGATGATGTTAGGAGGAGGTCTTATCTAAACTTTACTCATATCTATTTTCTTCTCATGATTAGTTTCTTTGTATTATTTATAATGACTTTATTCTTTGCTTAGGTTTAGTTTTTTTTTAAAATTTTAATATCAATCAATAATCTCTTTATCTAATTAACTAGGTAATAGTAGGAGAATTTACCAATCCTTTACTACTTCCTTATATGATAGACAACCTATTCACTATTATATTGCTACCAAATGATAGTTACACATGTCTTAGGTTTTGAGTAATATTATTGTGATAAAAAAAACTTCTAAAGTTGTATATTCAAAATACCACAATAAATAACTAATAAGGGTTGTTATTATTAAGTTAGATAATATATAAATCAAACGCCAATCAAATATTTTTATTAATACTAGAACTTCTTAAGAAATAAATGGAACTTTAAGTGTAAGATTTTCCATAAGAAGAGCATTTAGGATATATGAAGATTATGTAATTAAGATGTTTCGATGACTGATTCACTTGAGAACTTGCAGTAAATGAAACAATTGCAATTTTAAGAAGATACAAGTGCATATTATAAGCCAACTATATAATAAACCAATTGATTATTATAGTGTTTGCGTATATAATACATCATTATAATCGTAAGTCCATATAAAGCAACTACTATTGCTTGAAATTATTTACTCATCTTCTTGCCTTCATTAATTAAAGTTTTTAATTCTAATATTTTTCTTCATTTACAATAATATGTCATCTTCATCATCATCATCATCACCCAGTCTAAAATCCTACATTAAAGCGGAGTCTGGGGAGGTCTGATAGTACTCAACCTTATCCTTAGTAAAGAGGCTATTTTTAGTAGACCCATATACAAATGTGACAATGAAAAAAGAAAACAAACAAAAGTACATAGTATAGTAATAATACAACAAAAAACTACAAATAATTGATGTAGGTTAAAAAGAGTAAAGATTAAAACTAAAATAAATAAATAATTCATTTATTTTATTCAAATAAACATAAAAGAAGTCATAAAATAACTAAATACATTAAAAAACTTTGAATATAGTAATAATAAACAATTGAAATAAAATAATTGGTCGATAAAATCTGCAAGCGCACAGAGTCGTTTCTAGTACCTACAAGGACTAAAATACTCACTACTAAATTAATTCTAATTACTTGAACCAAAATGACAAGAAAATTAGAAGATGATTGGATTAGAGCAAACAATAAATTGTGAAGAATGTAAATAAACAAGCAAGGTAGATTCGATGATTTAGACTTAGGGCTTAGGGGTTCACCAATTTAAAAGATTGATCGATGAATTATGGAATTGATTGAATGACAAGTTATAATAACAATTGCGCAAATTCACTTATATTCTCTCTCAAGACATATAAGAATATATAACTAGTTGATTACCATATCTCAATGTGAAACCTAACTAGTCAAATTCATTAAGAACAAGCAACAAAGTTATCACACTAGTTTAGGATATCTCTATCTTTAAATCTAATGTGTTTATCTTCCTAATACACAAATCATACTTTACCTCTCAGTCCATCATATGATTCCTAAGATTGCATCTATGGTGATCAAGCATAGAAACAACAATGAAGCTCAAGAAAGATAAATATAACCTAAGAACTTTCATTCAACACCAATTAATCTATAAAACATAAATCAATCTCCAAAATAGGCTACATCCCTAACCCTAAATAGGGTTTAGTTCCAGCACATGATAAAAGATTCACAATACATAAAGACAATCAACATTAAAGACAGGGTAGAGAGAGAAGATAGAGAAAGAAGACAAAACAATCTTGCTTCCAATCTTGATTCAATCTTCCTTTTTCCTCTTGTTTTCCTATTTTGGATGCCTCCAATCTTGTTGCCTCATTTTTAGTGTCAGAACCTCTATTTAGGTCTTCAAAATGAGTATTTATAGTGTCTTGGGGTCAAAGAAACCTAATTTTTACTAAACAGGGGAATAAAGATCGTAACAGTGTCGTCAAAGTCCGTTAGACGGACTTAATGTCTGTTAAGTGGAACTTCTCGAGCTTCTGGGGAAATTTTGGATAGTGAATGTCCGTTAAGCGGACTTTATGTTCGTTAAGCGGACATTCACGAGTCTTTCAACCTCCCTTCTTTGCTTATGTCTATTTGGAGGGACATTATGTCCGCTGGGCAGACATACACTGTGCATTTTAAAAAATGTGTACTTTTGACCCTTTTGAAGGAAAATCTTTCCTCGAGTCTTTATGTAAGTTGTAGAACTCAGAGTCCTCTTCGAAAGCATACTTGAATGGCCTTCATCCGAAATCCACAGCGAAAGTTATACCTTCTGCCCCAAAAGCTGTCTAATTGTACCTATTAAGCAATAAAGTTGAATTGTGTGAGAATTAACCAAATAAAGCCTAAAATTCACATAAAGATAAGTCAAATTAGATCCAATTTATCTCAAAATCATATATAAATAATTTGACTTATCAATAATAACTTCAAATAAATAAATAAAATGACAGTGTAGCAACATAATAACAGTTTATCAAAAAGATGTCCAACTCATCAACAAGTTGGGCTTGTCAAGAAATTCACATACAAAACAAAGCTTGCAAACAATCACAATAAAGATGCATTCAAGAGTTAAAAATAGTAGTCATAATGTATGTATCAACAAAGATAAAACAATTAGAAGGGGATAGATATACCGTTACTCCTTTTCAAACACAAAACCTGATATTGGGAATAGGACTATAATCAGAGACGATCAGACTCCTAGAACTTGAAAAACTTCACTTCACCACCTGAAGGAAAAAAATGGTGTAACATGAAAACAACACGAAAAGACAAATAGAGGAAACATAAGGGTGTTTCACATTTAAAAATGCAATACCTTGGATATAAGCCAACAAGCACTCAGTTGCTAACATAATCAAAAGAGGAGTTGTATAATAAAAAGTAATGAATAACAAAAAGTAAGAAACTTTTACATTAAATTGCTTCTAGCACAACATAGTTCCAGGAAAATAATTCTCCAGAGAAGACAAGATTTTGAGAAGAAAAGTGTAAAAAAACAACCTGACAGTACTAGGGAAGAAAAAGTTCTCAAAACCTAATTTCTGTTCTCTCTGAACAATGCAAATAGTCAAAATAAACCAAAAAGGCAAGTCACAAAAATCCCTAGACTTATCACTAAAATCAGAAGAAAAGAACCCTAAAACAGCACCAAACTACATAAAAAACACAACACTAATAACCAAGTAGTACCATTTTCAGAGAAAACCCAGATCTCAAATCTGCAAAACAAGCAAAAGGTTCCCCAGTATATACTGAAAATACAAAAACAAGGTTCAAGTGCATCTTACTCTTGCATTCTCAGCAGCATTAATGAGCACAAACTCATTCCTGTTGTGAGACCCAGTAATAAGCCGACCACTGATATTCGTGACTGTGTTTGCTCAGTTCCATCAAATCAGAAATGAAAAAGGATAGAGAGAGAGAGAGAGAGAGAGAGACGTAGGTAGGTACCTTGAGAGAGTAAGTACAAGAACCAAAATACTGTGGAAATGGTGACTGAACTAAAACCAACCATTAAGGAACGGAACTTTCATTGTCGAGATCTTGAGAGACACTAATAGGAGAAAATATGTAAAAATAAGCAGATAATACATAGATCTGAAGATCCAGAAGAGTTGGCTATTAAATAATAAAATAGCAAAAGCATGTAAAATTAAAACAAAACCTCAGATCCAGATCAAATACATTCTTCTACTACCTTAATCTTGGAATCGAATATAGTAGATCAAGTAAGAAATGCGGTGTCGTGAAGGGAAAAGGGTGGCTGATAATTTAATCAAATTCCTAAATACCCTTTAATGATAAAAAAAACTTCAACTTTCAATCAATATCTCCATGAAACAAGCAGCAAAGGCACTACTAGCAAAGGTTCCGACAAGGGAGATATCACTTTTAATTAATTGAACAGAAGAAACAAACCCAGAACCCAATAGAACGTTTAACAAAATAAAGTCTCGACCTTTACAAGAAAACAAGAATTTTTAAACACAACCCATAAAGAAGAAAATCGATTCTCACTTACGAACTTCAGATAAAGAGAGATAAAGAGGGAGAACACATAATGATAAAGAGAATATTACCGCTCCACTGGAGGTGTAGGTGGTGACAGTGAACTTGTGGTCGCTTTGGTAATCCTTGTAGAGAAGATCTCTAGTATTTACAATAATATGTGTTTTTAGAAAAGTATATTATTCCTTCATCTTCTCTTTCCTCTACCAACTGTTTCTTCAACATCAACATTTTTTATGCACCACCTTCCAACATCTCAATCTTTTAGCACATATCATCTTACATTGCAATTATTATGCCATATAATAAATGTTCAAATAATTTTTTATCTTTCAAATCCCTTTTCATATTTTTAACCTTAGATATGATTTTATAAATAACTTCTTTTTCTCTTTCACTATATTAATTTCAATCTATTTAAAGAAGGTATAACCAATTTTTTTTACATGTTAAATCTTAAGAATCTTTACATAGGATGTTTGATAGTTCTATGTATAACTAATAACACTAATCTCATGTTTACATGTTCATTGTTATTCATCTCTCTTACTTGCAAAAGAAGAATTATGTGATACATTTGAAAACACTTTAGTGCTTGATTTCATATATTTGTCATAAGAAGACACGAAATGATTGTTAAATAATAGATTTCATTATAAGATGCATTACTTTTAGGAATACATAATGACATGATGCACATATAAGCGGTAAGCAAACAACAATGTTAACTAATTGAGGGGGTTTTCCTTATTAGGTTTTAATAGTAGTCTATAACATTATAATTCTTTTCTTTTATAAGGATTCAACAAGAGTATAAAGCATGATTTCTATATAAGGAAATTATTTATTGCCTTCATTCATGTAATGATCCATGTGTTAACTTGAAAACAATACCCTTTAAAGCTTGGGAACAATTTAAGAACATAGGAATAAAAAAATATGAAAAAAACATTTGTTGAAGTTTCCAAATGTAATTTGAACTTGTTAATTGTAATAACATCACTTGTTTTTAATAAAGATAAAATCAAACATATAATGTAAGTACAAAAATATTATATCACAAACACTACTAACAATTAACACTTAATTCCAAACAAAAATTGAAGTAGTATATTATAATTAAAGACCTTAATCAACTAAATAGTACATCACAAATACTATACTAACAACTTAAGTGAAAAGACACAAAATTCAATTAGAAAATTGTAATTTGGAAATGTCAAGTTCTCAAAACAAGGACCTTACCATTTTTTTTGTTAATTATGTCAACAACATCTTATGAAGGTCAAAATCTTGGCTTCAAAGTAATTTATGAGGAATAAGATCCTAATTATAAACATCTTCTTTTCTTATAATCTACCCATCCATTAAAGAAGGAGAGATCAAATAAAATGAGAGATTATATGAGTTACTTTAATTATACCTTGAATTAGATTAAAAGATTACTTGAAAAAAAATCACAACAACATGTATGTATTTCATTATATTATTTTATTAATTTTTTAAAAGTTATGTGTCATATCAATTTTAAAAAATCCAAATTTTGGATGGTCACATGCTCATTGTTAATGTAAATCTTTATCGGAGACTAATATGTACTACATTTGAAATAACATTATAAACTTATATATGTTATTATTAAAATCTGTACACGACAAAGTTGCAAAATAAAAATATATTTGCCCATTGAACATTTTAAGATCCAATACCACTTCATAAATTTGTATCTATATAAATAAAGCATTTATCAAAATAATTAGTGAAAAAGAAGAGATTTATACAGATTTATATATATAAAAAGAAAGGGTTGACATTCTATCATTGTAATGAATTTCGGACTGTACTGGCCGAGAAATGATACAAAATAGAATGTTTCGGTACCGAGTTTAAATATCGACCAGTACCAATTTGTTTCACTTGATACTGGCTGATATTGCCAGTATTTGAAATATCGGCTATATACTGGTCAGTATAAAAATTTTTACAAAAATCAAGGGCATTTTTACAATAAAGGTTTTTATAATAAAAAAATAAATTTAAAGTAAACTATTATATCAAGATATTTAAAAGATTAAAATTCATAAAAATAATCGATATAAATTTCAAATTTTATAAAAATGAAAATATATGGCATTAACATAACTCCAAAATAGTAGAAAATATCACTTCTTTTACTATTAAATAATATAAGAAGGGGTGAGAGTAAGGAAGATTATTAAAAAATCTTGATTCAATTTCCATAAACATTAAGGTGAAAATAATTAAATATGCTTAAATTGAAATGTTAGAAATGCAAAAGAGTGTAGTACGAGAATAAGAATTATCAAGCACTAATACTAAGTTTATTGGATCATGATGAAGTTTTAATTTTTTAAATATAATTAAACTCTAACTAAAGAATTTTGTAAACTTACTTTTTTTTAGCACGACACACTTATTCCTTGAACCTAACAGGGTATTTAGTTTACTTGCTGAAATAAATAAGGAATTAAATAGTTATTCTTAATAACAGAGTAGATGAGGAATATAACATATTGATATTACTTAGTTTCATTTATTCATAAGAATTTCCAACGATAATGTATGCTAATGTTTGATTTGAAAACATAAATTTAGAATGAAAAATGAATAACTAACAAAAAGACTAAAATATCTATTATAGTCCTTAATAACTACATTCTTCTTCTTCTTCTTATTATTATTAATTTTTCTTCTTCTAATTCTTATTAACCTTATTATAAATTTTTATTTTTTTATTTTTATTATTAATTTTCTTCTTCTTCTTCTTCTTCTTCTTCTTCTTATTATTATTATTATTACTATTACTATTATTATTATTATTATTATTATTATTATTATTATTATTATTATTATTGTTTACCGTTACCATTCTAAAAATAGCTAAAGATAAGAGAATAGTTGTCTTTAAATATTCTGCAAATTCAAGAATAACTAAACTTTAAGATTATTTATTTTGTATAGTTTTTTTCAACTAAACAAAGTAACAACCTACTATTAGGAATATACAAGGAATGAAATAGTCATTCCTCTCAACAAAACACCCTATAAAATTTTTAGCATGACACACCAAGAAGGAAAATTATTAAAGAAGGTCTGGATAGGCCAAAACCTTCCTTGTGAGAAATTAGTTTATACCTTCCACCATAATCATATGCATAAAAGCTCCTCTTTCTTTGTTTTGTATCTGCTCTGGCCTACACTATTAGAGGAAGTGAAAGGTTGACACATCAAATCCTCTGTTCTAATTATTTTGTTCCAACTTTATTTTATTAAGGCTTGGTTTGGGGGAGCGGTGGCGGTTGACAATCTACTGAAATCAACCTGCTAAAATGATAAGTATTTATTCTCAATAAGTACTTATGTGTTTGAGATTGCTGTTTTGGTGACTGTTGAAACGTGAAAATAGGTGTTTGGCAAGTGCGGTTGTGGTTGCTGAAAAGAGATAAAATGACTAAAAAGTTTATTGATTTAATAAACTATTAATTGTTGTATAAATAATTAAAAAATATATTATTAGTCATATAAATTTAAAATTATAAATAAGAAAATATTAAATTAAAATTAGAAAATATAAATAAAATAAATTTAGTGAATAAATATTTCATAAAAATATATTTATCAGTCATATTAATTAAGAATATAATGAAAAATAATACTTGTAGTGAAGGTTATTAATGGAAAGTAAAATTTCTACTGCAGAGGTAGTTTCTTACCGCAACCCTCTTTCAGCTTATTGATTTCTGCGTTGGCATCGCGCTTTTTTCCAACCTCCGGTTGTTTACTGCAGATCGAAACATAGGACTGCATTTAAAAACTGTGGTGAATAAGTACTTATCTCCATTGCACTGTATATCCAAACAGAACCTAAATCTCATCCATATATTTATTTGAGGTTCATAAAAATGTGTATATAAGATTTAATAGAACATAACAAAAATACCATAACCAAAATAAGAGATCTGATCCTAAAATAGATTGGTTTATAGTCAACAACATTCACCGAATAAACAATAAAGTCTTTGTTTATTCTTTGACGTGGGATTGTAAAAGAATCATGTCATGTCAATTAAATATGAGGAAAATAGGAAGAAGGGAAAATCAGGAAACTTTTGAACTGCCAATTAATAACACTGGACCTCAAATCATTTTTTTTATTTGTTTGTTGAATGGAATTAACTATGGAGAGAGACAAAGATGCGGGGAAAGCTGGGGAACTACTGCGAGAGTCAGTTGAAGAGAAAAACAGAGAGGGTGTTGCTGTAAGGTTAGCTACCATTGTTAAAACTATAAGACCATCCTCTCTATTCTAACTCAAGCCTACCTATCTGCAAAATTTCCCTCTGACACTTCAATGCACACACATATACACAGACCATACCAACAACATAAGCCAATGGCTTCAAGGCTGTGAATAGGCATTATATGACAGCAAAATTCTTGTATCTCTTCTCTTCCTCTGCTAGGCCGCTTTTTTAGATGATAAAGATTGATGTTTTATTAGTCGTAATCACTGTGGAGTACGGTTTTGATCACAAAATTGAAATTTTTAGTTTGAGATTCTGTTTTGAATTGGGTTGTGCTTGTGTTTTGCTAATGACACTGGTCTTTGAAGTTTCATTTATGGTATTGGTAAAATGGAGAACGGTTGTGTGCTTTCGTGTAGTTTTCTCGACCTTTTCGATTGTTTTAGTTTATAGGTGTTAACGAAGAAGAATCGAGAGAGGTGCTACAGATATAAAGAAGGACAATGAAGAAGAATTGAGAGAGGAAAGAGAAATGTTATGGACAATAAAAAAGGATATTACAGGGACTCTACAAACAACAAACAAAGCAAGACACATTACATAAGGACACAATAGACTTTTCAGGACTAGCTAGCTAGACTAGTACAAGTTGTTGCAACAGATCAAATTTTAACTCTCTATTTTATTTAGCCCTTTCTACCAAGTATATGGTTAAGGTTAATTCAACAAATGTGTAAATGTGTATCTGAGCAAATAATAATATAGTAAAAAAAATTCCAGTAATATACCTTTCTTTACATGGTATCAGAGCTTTAGCGACAAACTTCAAAAATGGAAGAAAATTCTGGGTCATTTGCCACTACCCTAAATGATACATCATCCTCTCTTGATTTTTAGCTCTAGCAAAAACTCTAAACTTCAATTTGCCCATCAAACTTGATAGACAAAACTTTGTCAACTGGAGAGCCCAAATCTTTGTAGCCATAAGAGCTTTTAAGCTTAAAAACTTAATGAACTCAACACCTCCTCCTCAGTTCATCACTGCAGACACAAACCAAGTCATTGAAAATGCATAATATAAACTATGGCGAAGAACAAATCAACTATTGCTATGCAGGTTATTTTTAACAATCGGACAAGAGGTAATAGCACAGGTAAATGACTCAAATTCATCCTACCAAGTTTGTCAAAATTTGGAGAATCTCTATGCTCAAACATCCATGGTCAAAGTTCTTCAACTAAAGCATTAACTTTCAGCTATTAAAAAGGGCTTACATACCATATCAGAATACATGCAGAAAGTTAAAACCATTGGAGACTCACTTTAAGTAGCAGGATATGCAATCAGTGAGTATGAATTAATATTGAGTGCTCTAAATAGCTTTGGTCATGAATATGATCTTGTTGTGGTTTATTTAACACATTCTATGAAAATTTCAACATTAAAAGAAATGTTATACTCTTTTATGATGCATGAAACAAGAATAGAGCAGCTGAATACAATCAATCATGTAGAAATCTCATCACCACCTGCAAACTATGTAACCTTCAATCAAAACAATTATCAAGGAAGAAGTGGATTTAGAGGAAGAGGAAATGGTGGCAGAGGAGGTAGATGGAATGGAAAAAGAATTTTCTGTCAACTGTGTCATAAGCTAGGCCATGAAGCGTTAAAATTTCACAAAAGGTTTGATATCTCGTGGCAAAGTAATACCACCAATCATGGAAACATAACGCAGTCACACAACATACACAGAACAATGCACAAAACTATCCTCAATCCTACTTGGCTCAAAATCATCATAGAAATCCCTCATCTGAAGCAGTCAACAACAATACATGGTTTATAGATAGTGGGGCTACAAATCATGTCATAGTAGATCTTAATAATCTGTCAATAAGTTCAGAATATGGTGGAAAGGATCAATTCACTATTGGAAATGGTAACTCTCTTCCTATTGCTAACATTGGCTCATCTCACATACATTTTCTAGACAATATACACACACCTCTTGCACTAAGACAAATTCTGCATGTTCCCAACATAACAAAAAGCTACTCAACATCTCTAAACTCACCAAAGACAACAACATTTCTGTTGAGTTTACTAACGAAAATTTTCTGTTTAATGACAAAGCAACAGTGAAGATTCTGCTTAAGGGAGTGTTTCGGGATGGTCTCTACAGCCTCAAAGTCACTAAACAACCCGATAATACCAAGCCAGTCATGCAAACACACTCTAAGTCTAGTCCTTCCCAAAAAAAAAAGTCTCTTATTTAGGCAATCATTGTGAGGCAAACATAACACAGAAAAATGTAAATGTTTGACATGCCAAATTAGGACATCCTTCTAACAATATCTTGAAACAAATTCTAAGTTCAATGAAGTTTAACTTTAATTTCAAAAATCTATCTCATTGTGATGCTTCTAAGCAAGGAAAATTGCATCAATTGCCTTTTCAAACTCATGATATAATTGCTCAAAATCCTTTAGAAATCATATATTCAAATATTTGGGGACCCTTTCCACATCTCTCAATCGAAGGGCATAAATACTACATTACTTTTGTTCATGGCTACACAAGATTCACTTAATTTTATCCTCTAAAACTAAAATTCGATACCTTATATGTCTTTATCAAATTCAAAACTAATGTTAAACTTCAATTAAATAGAAAAATCAAAGCTCTACATACAAACATGAGAGGTAAATATAAAGCTCTCTTACCCTACCTCACAAAACATGGAATACAACCATGATTTAGTTGCCCTTACTCTCACCAACAGAATGGTGTTTTTGAAAGGAAATACAAACACATAATTGAAATGGTACTAACTCTTTTATCTCATGCTCACATGCCACTCATCTATTGGTTAGAAGCCTTCTCCACAACCACCTATCAATAATCTCCCATCTCCCAAACTAAACTACCTCTTACCATTTGAAAAGTTGTACAACAAACCACTGAACTATCTTTATCTCAAAAATTTTAGTTGTAGTTGTTTTCTTTATCTCAGATATTACTCCCATCACAAATTCGGATTTCACACCATCAAATGTGTTTTTCTTAGGTATAGATCAATGCATTAAGGTTATAAGTGTTTGACTAATCAAGGGAAAATCATAATATCTCATCATGTTGAATTCAACGAGGAAGAATTTCCATTTTCTCAACTCTTTCCCACACATTCAAACTATCCTATAGCTTTACCAAGTCTCCCTACCTTTACTCTTACCTCAACTCCAATCGGTACATCTTCATCAAAGGTTGTCATGAATCACTCTCCTTTAGCTGAATGCTCTCACTCAACTGAATCCTTCATCAGACAGGTAAGCTCTCAAAATCCTAGCTCATCATCATATTCTACATCCTCACTAAACAGACAAAATATCTTACATAACTTCTTTCCATCAACCATACCAAACACTGAATCAAATTCTTCATTTCACATATACAAAATGTTCATCGTATGCAAACTCAATCCAAAAGTGGAATTTTCAAACCAAAACTTTATTCCTTTTCTCTCACCTTAAATCCACAAATTGAACCTAGAATAGTTTCTGAAGCTCTAAATAACCCTATATGGTTTCAAGCTATGCAAGATGAATTCAATGCCCTATAACAAAATCACACTTGGACACTTGTCCCCTATGAACCTACCATGCATATTCTTGGCACAAAATGGGTGTTCCGGACTAAATATAATGCTGATGAGACTATCTCTAAATAGAAGGCCAGATTTGTTGCCAAAGGGTTTAATTAAACCCCTGGCATTGATTTTTCAGAAACTTTCAACCTTGTTATGAAAGTCTCAATAATAAGAGTAATCCTTTCACTTGCTATCTCCCATCACTGGGATATTTAACAAATTGACATCAATAATGCATTTCTGCATGGGGAGTTACATGAAACTGTTTATATAAACTAGCCATAAGGATTTGAAAGCAAAACACAGCCGCATCACGTATGCAAGCTAGATAAAGCTCTCTATAGATTGAAACAAGCTCTTAGGGCTTAGTTTCATAAATTGAAATATGCACTATCTCAGTGGGGGTTTCATAACTCAAGTTCAGATACCTTTCTATTTTACACAAACAAAAATGGAATTATTACAATGTTACTGGTCTATTCAGATGACATTCTAATCACAAGAAGTTCAACTCAAGCAATCCATGCAATTATTAGTCAATTATAGTCTCAGTTTGCACTTAAAATGCTTGGAAGCATAAATCATTTCCTTGTCTTTGAAGCATACAAAAACAACAATGGTTTATATCTTTCATAAAAAACAATACATTGAAGACCTACTTACCAGAACAAACATGATGTCATGTAAGCCTTCCTCGACACCAATCACTCTAGCAACCGAGTTGTCTCTGCAAAATGGCACACCATTTGACCTCCCAAAACTTTATCGAAGTACCATAGGAGCTCTTCAATATTTGTGCAATACAAGACCAGATATCAACTTCGCAGTCAACAAATTAAGCCAAATTTTACAAAATCCTCTAAACACACACTAGATTGCATGTAAAGCGTTTTGCGTTACCTGAAGCGAACCTCAAATCTGGGACTGCTCTTTCAACCATTGTTGTCACCTCTTGATCTCTATGTTTACAACGACTCTGACTGGGCTATCTCCCCCGATGATCATAAATCAACAACTGGAGGATGTGTATTACTAGGGGAAACCTAATTTTTTGGACCTCTAAGAAATAAATGACAGTAGCACGGTCTAGCACTAAGGCTGAATACCGAGCCCTATAACAGGTATCGACTAAACTCATCTATCTCACATCTCTACTATTTGAGTTAGGGTTGTCTCTCACTCACAAACCCATTCTATAGAGTGACAATAATGGAGTTCAATCCTTAGCTCAAAACCCTCTCTTTCACTCAAGAACAAAACACATCGAAGTAGATGTACACTTTATAAAAGACAAAGTGAAGAAAGGAGAAATAGAAATCAGATACGTCAATGCCAACAATCAACTTACCAACATCCTCACTAAACCCCTAAGCTCAACAAGGTTTCAACTTCTGACCACCAAACTGAACCTATTTCGAAGCTGTAGGTTTAGTTTGAGTGGGGGTGTTAACGAAGAAGAACTAAGTGAGGAAAGAGAAATGTTATAGACAATAAAGAAGGATATTATGGAGACACTACAAACAACAAACAACGCAAGACACATTACATAAGGACACAATAGCCTTTTCAGCACTAGCTAGCTAGACTAGTACAAGTTGTTGTAATAGAAGAAATCCTAACCCTCTATTTTATTTTGTCCTTTCTACCAAGTGTATGGTCAAGATTAATTCAAAAAATGTATAAATATGTATCTGAGCAAATAATATTATAGTATAAAATTTCCAATAATATACCTTTCTTTACAATATGGATGAAAAGCTGACTTTTAGTTTTTCATTCTAGGTTGGGGGTATGATTAACATTTAAACCTTTTTATTGTCCTGATACTACATCTGTCAGAGTTACTCGTATATTGTTGGTTCCTTGCTTGCCACTAGAATCAGAATATACCTGAACTCAGTTTTCTAAACCTTTTCGTGAAGCAATCACGTGGTCAAAGCAATAGTTTCATAACACTAACATAGGAATTGCATACGAAGTTCAATTTTGAATGACTAGTCATACTATCATCTCTTTCATTTTATCTTTTTATTTCTTAAACTTCTTCTCTTTCTTCATATTTGTTGTTAGATGTTACTCATTTGTTTTGGCTTTTGAGTTTGAAAAAAAAAAACAATAGGATGACTTGAGTTTTCACATAACCTTTCATTCCTCGTATTTTTTGGTGACGAATAGTTTCTGTGTACTCTACAGTATGTCAAATGTTAGAAATATTCTTATTGCACAATAATTAATTACAGTTTTAATAGTTTTTAATAAATTTACAATTAAGCGAATCAAATTTGATTCGAATAAAGATAATAAAACTAATCCCACAAAAGATCTAAGTTAATAGGTTAAAGTCTGATAAAGAAAATGAATGTTACTTAGTATGGATTCGACCTGTATTGGACTTGTGATAGAGAAGCCGATATAGATGCTATATATATAAGGTTAAGGTCTCCTGAAGTTGTTTAAGCAAATCGTAAATGTACGGATACTCTGACTTGTCAAGAGTTGAATGTAGCATATTAAATTAGATTCTTTATTGGGCTACTTTATTATTTTTATCAGAATTAAATTCGATTCACTCATCCCTAAATTTATTAAAAACTGTTAACATTGTAATTAATCATTGCCCAATCTTAAAGAATATTTCTAACATTTTCCCCCTTCACGATAATTAATTACGTAGTTATAACATCAAAAGCATAAAGGAGATGATCATTATCTGTAGGTGGGAATGGACATATAAATGGTGTACTTCCATTGAGCAGCCCAGCTGCTATTTCTAAGGTGGATGAATTCTGCCATGCTCCTGGAGGAAATAAATCAATCCATAGTATTTTAATTGCAAACAATGGGGTGGCCACCGTTAAGTTTATAAGTAGCATTAGAACATCGGCTTATGAAATGTTTGGCACAGAGAAGGCTATCCTGTTAGTTGCCATGGCTACTCTAGAAGTCATGAGTATCCATGCAGAGTGTATCAAAATTGTTGATTAGTTTTTGGAAGTTCCTAATTAGATTAACAACAATAATTATGCCAATGTGCAGCTCATTATAGAGGTGTGTAAATTCAACTCAAAACTTTTTTGGCCATGCAAAGTTCCTTTTTTACTTTTTTGGTTGAAAGTGTGTGAAATAGGTAAAAAGGTGCATATGTTTGATCTGATACTTTTTGGAAAATGTAATTTTGGTTCATCAACTCTGGGTGAATAAATTTTGAACTTTTATGGAATTTATATTCTGAAGCTTAATTGCGAGTTGAATATTCTAGAATTGTTGATAGCCCCATTTTATTTAACTATCTTTAAACACTTAGAAGATCACACACTTTATTTCACGAACTTTTGAAAAAATTTCCAAATTGATTGTCCTATGTACTTGTCATCCTTTTTCATGTGTTATTGGAAAAGCAAGATTGATGTCTTAAAATGTTGTGTTGTTCACAATAAGCCTTTTCTTTAAATTGTAAGTATAAATTCTACATTTCCTACTGAATTATCCAGGTTCATAATCATGATGAAGTTAGGGCATTGTTCAAGTAAGTGCAAGGTGAAGTTCCAGGTTCACCAATATTCATAATGAAGGTTGCTTCCCCAGTTAGACTTGTTATTCATAAATGCCGTAAGCAGTAACCACAATATATAAAACTAAATCCATTAATGTAATGTTCAATCTTTCAACCAAGATCCACATTCTATTTAGAGTAATAACTAGACAATAAATGTACATACCTCTAAGGTTAGGCATAGCATCTTGATTTATTTTCTCCATTCAAGAGACCACAAACCTATTAATACCCAACAAACATGTGCAAGAGAAAGCTTATGGTAGAAAACCCTCTTCAACTATCACTATACACATACACCCCAAAAGTCATTCTCACCTATATGTTATATTTATAACGTGTTCTACCATAAGGGGTGGAATAAGGCTAGCTGTATCATTTAATAATTGTGATGAACTGTAGTTTAATGGGCCAATCTATAGTTATTAGGGTGCTACCATATGCTCAAATGCAATTACTAAATTATTAACCATCCCATTATGGTTATTAAACATACATTAGGAAATTCAATTAATGGTTGTGAATATGAAATTAATGGTTGTGATTATACTAGTTCATGTACTTCTAACATTCTCCCATTTGGATAATATAATCAAACCTCCATGCCAATCTCCATCATCCAAAGGCAGTTAAATAAATCATATGCAGTATAATATTGACATGATATATTTACTACATATGATTAGGCCCTGGATATATTCAAATACAATAATAACCATTAAAACAACATGCATGTAGTACAACAACTGAGACTATACATTTGTCTCCTTTTGTACTTGTCATTTCGTCAAACTATATATACATCAACATATATATGTCAATATTAATAAGAAGTGACTGCAAATATCATTATGCATGTTATATATATATATATATATATAAGTCATAAGTAGTCCGTACAAAGTACTAATACTAACATGTTCAATACAAAATAGCAAACTCCCACTAATCTTATCAAGCTAGGCTCCTAACAATCCCATAGGGAAGATATGTTCAGCAAACACACATATAAGTAAGTCTTTTGTAAGTGGATCTACTAACATACTAACTGTAGGCATATACTCAACAGTAATGAGGGATTCTACAACTTTCTCTTTAACATAATAGTACTTAATGGTAATATGCTTTGAGCGAGAAGTACTTTTAGTGTTCGTAGAGAAAGCTACAGCTATGGATTTATAACAATACAATTTTAGCGGACTCGAAATAGAGTCTACAATACCCATGCTGAAATGAAATTCTGCAGCCATATTGCTTGACAAGCTACCTCATAACATGCCATATACTCTGCCTCCATTGTAAAGGACTCTATGAGTGTCTGTTTGACACTTTTCCACGATACAACTCCTCCATCCATCATATAGATGTAGCTTGAACTGAACTTTTTATCATCCATGCATCCTGCATAATCAGCGTCACTAAACCCAACTATATCAAGAGTGTTAATTCATCAATAAGTCAACATATGATCCTTGCTATCCTGAAGATACCTTATGACTTTCTTAGTCGCTTTCCAATGGCTAAGTCTAGGATCACTTAAGTATCTTCCCAACACGCCTACAACAAAAGCAATATCAGTGTAACATCCCGTTTCCGTATAACGGGTCGGACCAGGGAAATGTGTATACAAGAGACCAATCAGAGAAAGTAGGACAACACATCTCAAGCTCATGCATTTGT
This sequence comes from Erythroxylum domingense, assembly GCA_025594535.1. Lineage (NCBI taxonomy): Eukaryota > Viridiplantae > Streptophyta > Magnoliopsida > Malpighiales > Erythroxylaceae > Erythroxylum > Erythroxylum domingense. The sequence continues at coordinate 21,129 of JANQBM010271302.1, forward strand.
GATCAGTGATTTTTGCACATGAAAAATATTTGTACATGCATTCATGAAATTCTTCCCGGTATAAGTGTGAATAAATGTGAATTTGGAAAAATATGCTTTGTGTGTGTAAAATTGAATTGGAAAGGGTCATAGTGATTTTTCCAATTTTTAGAGAATTACAGAA
>JANQBM010272216.1:0-10311 GCA_025594535.1 Erythroxylum domingense
TCAGAAGAATACCCCGTTAGGCCAACGGGAGTATACCTACAGCATAAAAGTGAAGGATAGAGGTCGGGATCAGTTCGCGTCTGCATTACATGTTCTTAAATTGTATTGAATTGTTTCTTTCGCAATTTTTGTATAAATTTGTATTTTGAAACAACTAAAGTGTATTTGTATTATGAAATAGGGCCCAAATGGCCATTGAAATTTCTGATGATTGTATTGCTATGATTGAAAATGTTTATGGAATAAAATGGGGCCCGATTTGGGTTATGGCTTCTTACTTATCATGTTTGTGGTTTAAAACAAAAGAAAAATATTTATACTGATGTTCTGAGTGATTGAGTGTTTTAGCATGCCACCCTCACAGGGCACGGACTTGGATATCACCATCGATGTCGGGTTCGGGTCTTGTAGGAGTGGGGTGCTACAGTAGGTGCCCATTGGACTATTTTTCCCATCGAAGGTGCCTAGAAATAGTACCAACGGGCTGTTTTTCCTAACGAAGGTGGCTAGTGACCGTGTCAACGTGCTATTTTTCCCAACAAAGGTGTGCCAACGACCTATGTTTCTGGTCGAAGGTGCCTAGCAACTATGCCAACGTGTTGTTATACCCACCGAAGGTCTGCCAACGGGCTATTTTACTCCTCAAAAGTGCCTACGGATAGTACCAATGTGTCGTTTATCCACCGAAGGGGTGCCAACGAGTCATGTTTCCCATTGAAGGTGCGTAGCAAACATGACAGTGGACTGTTTTGCAAAATGAAGGTGCCTAGTGATCGTGCCAATATGATGCTTTGCCCACTGAAGATGAGCCAATAGGTTGTATTTCCCACTGAATATGCCTAAATGGAAGTTCTTCCCACAAAAGGTGCCTAGCGACCGTGCCAATGTGCTATTTTCCCCACTAAAGATGTGTCAATGGGTTATGTTTCCCACCAAAGGTGCCCAACGGTCTGCTTTTCCCACTGAAGGTGCCTAACAACCATTCCAACGGGTTGTTTTTCCCACCGAAGGTCTGCCAACGGGCTGTCTTTCCCACCAAAGGTGCTTAGCGAATGTGCCAATGGGTTCTTTTACCCAACGAAGGTGGCTAGTGACTGTGCCAACGTGTTATTTTGCCCACCGAAGATAAGCCGATCGGTTGTGTCTTCTATCGAAGGTGTCTAGGGACTATGAAAAGGGCTATTTATCCTAACAAAGGTGAGCCAAAGGGTTGTGTTTCCCATTGAAGGTGCCTGGCATCAACGATGACATGTTATTCTTCCCACAAAAGGTGCCTAGCGACCGTGCCAATGTGCTATTTTCCCCACTAAAGATGTGTCAATGGGTTATGTTTCCCACCAAAGGTGCCCAACGGTCTGCTTTTCCCACTGAAGGTGCCTAACAACCATTCCAACGGGTTGTTTTTCCCACCGAAGGTCTGCCAACGGGCTGTCTTTCCCACCAAAGGTGCTTAGCGAATGTGCCAATGGGTTCTTTTACCCAACGAAGGTGGCTAGTGACTGTGCCAACGTGTTATTTTGCCCACCGAAGATAAGCCGATCGGTTGTGTCTTCTATCGAAGGTGTCTAGGGACTATGAAAAGGGCTATTTATCCTAACAAAGGTGAGCCAAAGGGTTGTGTTTCCCATTGAAGGTGCCTGGCGTCAACGATGACATGCTATTTTTCCCACCGAAGGTGCCTGGCGACCGTGCCAACGGGCTTTTTGCTTACTGAAGGTGTGCCAATGAGATGTGTTTCCCACTGAAGGTTTCTCGTGAATGATCCTATTGGCTATTTTTCCTATCGAAGTTCTACCAACAAGTTGTTTTTCCTACTGAAGGTGTTGTTTTGCTCGCCAAAGTTCAGCCAATGGGGTGTTTTGCCTAACGAAGGTGTTCCCAATGGACTGATTTACCTATCGAAGGTGCCTAGTGACTATACCAACGTGTCATTTTGCCCACCAAAGGGGTGCCAATGAGCCATGTTTCCCACCAAAGGTGCCTAACAGGCTGTTTTTCCAACTGAAGGTGCCTAATGACTATGTCAAGGTGCTATTTTGGCCACTGAAGATGAGCCAACAGGCTGTGTTTCCCACCAATGGTGGCCAACGGGTCTTTTTTCCAACTGAAGATGCCTAGCGACCGTGCCAACGGGCTATTTTGCCAACTGAAGGTGCCCCAACAGGTTGTGTTTGCCACAGAAGGTGCCCAACAAATGTGCCCACAAGCTGTTTTACCCATCAAAGGTGCCTAAAGACTACACCAACGTGCTATTTTACCCACTGAAGATGAACCAACGAGATATGTTTCCCACCAAAAGTGCCCAACGGGTCATTTTTCCCATCGAAAGTGCTTGCCGATCACGGGTTGTTTTGCCCACTTAAACTGTGCCAACAAGCTGTGTTTCCCACCAAAGGTGCCTAGCGAACGTGCCAATTAGCTATTTTGCCTACCAAAGGTGTGCCAATGAGCTATTTTGCCTATAAAGGTGTGACAATATGCTATTTTTCCCACCAAAGGGGAATAATGGATTGTTTTATCCCCCAAGGGTGCCTAGCAACTGTGCCAATGGGCTGAGTAACCCACTAAAGAGGTGCCAATGCGTTATGTTTTCAACAAAGATGTTCCAACGAGCAGTTTTGCCTACTGATGGTGCTTGACGACCATGCTAATAAGCTATTTTTCCCACCACAGGTGCCTAGCAACTGTGCCACCATGTTGTTTTTCACACCAAAGTTGCTTAGCAACTGTGCCAATGTGTTGTTTTGACCACCACAGGTGTCTAGCGACTGTGCCAATTGGCTGTATTTCCCACCGAAGCTGGACGACCATGCCAATGAGTTGTTTTTCCAACGGAAGGCTCCAAGCGATCGTGACAATAGGTCATTTCCCAAATGATGGTGCCTAGAGACCGTGCCAATAGACGGTTTTGCCCATCAAAAGTGTCTAGGGACCTTTCTTATGAGCTATTTTTCCCACAAAAGCTACCTAATGGATTGATTTGCCCACCGAAGGTGCCTAGCCACCCTGCCAATGGGTTTTGTTGCCCACCGAAGTTGTGCCAATAGGCTGTTTTTCCCAACAATGAACTGTTTTTCCCAATGAAGGTGCCTAGTGACCGTGCCAACGGGTCGTTCTTCCTACCAAATGTGAACTAATGAGATGTTTTTCTCTTCGAAGGTGTCCAATAGGTTTTACCCACTAACGATTCCTAGCGATCCTGCCAATGGGTTATTTTCCCACAGAAGTTACTTAGCAAACGGGTTGTTTTGCCCACCAAAGGTGCCTAGCGACCTTGCCAACAGGCTATTTTTCCCACCAAAGATGTCCAACGGCCATGTCAACGAGTTGTTTTGCCTAACCAAGTTAGTTAACGACCGTTCGAACCTACTATTTTCCCCACCAAAGGTGAGTCAATAGGTTATGTTTCCCATCGAAGGTGCCCAGCCATTGTGCAAGCAGGTTGTGTTGCCCATCAAAGGTGTGTCAACAGGCTATTTTTCCCATCGAAAGGGACCAACAAATGGTGCCTAGCGACCTTGCCAATGGGCTGTGTAACCCACTAAAGGTGTGCCAGTGGGCTATTTTCCTACCAAAGGTGCCTAGCGAACATGCCAGCCTATTGTTTTACCCACCAAAGGTTTGCCAACGAGTTGTGTTTCGGACCGAAAGTGCCCTACGGGCTGTTTCCCTACCAAAGGTCCCTAGAGACCATGTCACAGGCTATTTCGCCCACAAAAGGTGTGCTAATGATCTCTATTTCCCACAAAATTTACCCAACGAATTGTTTTTCTCACCAAAGATGCTTAGTGACTGTGCCAACGAGTTGTGTCTCCCATCGAACGTGTGCCAAAGTGTTGTGTTTCCACCAAAGGTGCCCCACAAGTTATTTTCTCCCAACAAAGGTGCCTAGCAGTCGTGTCAATAGATTGTTTTGCCTAGAAAATTTGGCCGAATGGACTATTTTGCCAAAGAAAGGTGTGTCAACGGGCTATATTTTTCTACAGAAGTTGCCCAACGGACTGTTTTGCCCACTGAAGCTACCTAGAGACTGTTCCAATAGGTTGTGTTACCCACTAAAAATATGCCAATAGGTTGTTTTTCCAATCGAAGGAGCCTAGAGAACGTGCCAACAGGTTGTTTTTCGTGCCACAAATGCTTAGCAACCGTGCTAATAGGCTATTTTGCCCATCAAAGGTGCCTAGAGACTGTGGCAACGGGTTGTGTTGCCCACCGAAGGTGTGCCAATGAGTTGTTTTTCCCACTGAAGGTGCCAAGCGAATGTGCCAATGGGCTGTTTTGCCCACCAAAGGTTCAAAGCGATTATGCCAACATGTTATTTTTCCCATCGAAGGTGTGCCAACGTGTTCTTTTTCCCACTGAAGGTGTGCCAAAAGGGTTGTTTTTCCCACCAAAGGTGTGTAATGAATGTTCCAACGGGCTATTTTGCCCATCGAAGGTGCCTTGTGACCATGCCAATGTATTTTTTTACTGACCGAAGGTGTGCCAACGGCCTACGTTTATTGCCAAACGTGCTCAATGGGTTGTTTTTCCCAGTAAAAGTGCCTAGTGCTCCTAGCAATGAATGATTTTCCCACCAAATGTGTGCCAACGGGCTATTTTCGAGCTAATAGTGCTTAGATACTGTACTAACAGGTGGTTTTTCCCGACAAACGTCTGGCAATGTGTTGTCTTACCTACCAAAGGTTTACCAACAAGTTGTTTTTCCAACCAAGAGCACCTAACGACTGTGCCAATGGGCTATTTTGGCCATTAAATGTGTGCCAACTAGTTGTTTTTCCCACTGAAGGTGCCTAGCGTCCCCCCCAAAGGGCTATCTTGTGCACCTAAGGCGCCTAGCAACCGTGTCAACATGTTGTTTTCCCACAAAAGGTGCTTAAAGACCTTGCCAATAGCTTCTTTTTCCCAATGAAATGGTGCCCAGCAACCATGCCAGCCTACTATTTTACCCACCAAAGGTGTGCCAACGAGCTGTGTTTCCCATCGTGTTTCCCATCGAGAGTTCCCTATAAGTTGTTTTCCCACCAAAGGTGCCTAACGACCATGTCACGAGCTATTTTGCCCACCAAAGATGTGCCAACGAGCTGTGTTTCCCACCGAAGATGCCTAGTGAACATAACAACGGGCTGTTTTTATTAAATGAAGGTGCCTAGCGACCGTTCCCACATGCTATTTTGCCCACTGAAGATGAGCCAACGAGCTGTTTTTCTCACCAAAGGTGCCCAACAGGCTGTTTTTCCCATTGAAGGTGCCTAATGACTATGTCAAGGTGCTATTTTGGCCGCTGAAGATGAGCCAACAGGCTGTGTTTCCCACCAATGGTGGCCAACGGGTCATTTTTCCAACTGGAGATGCCTAGCGACCATGCCAACGGGCTATTTTGCCAACTGAAGGTGCCCCAATAGGTTGTGTTTGCCACAGAAGGTGCCCAACAAATGTGCCCACAAGCTGTTTTACCCATCAAAGGTGCCTAAAGACTGCACCAACGTGCTATTTTGCCCACTGAAGATGAACCAATGAGATATGTTTCCCACCAAAAGTGCTCAATGGGTCATTTTTCCCATCGAAAGTGCCTGCCCATCACGGGTTGTTTTGCCCACTTAAACTGTGCCAACAGGCTGTGTTTCCCACCAAAGGTGCCTAGCGACCATGCCATCTAGCTGTTTTGCACACCAAAGGTGTGCCAATGAGCTATTTTGCCTATAAAGATGTGACAATAGGCTATTTTTCCCACCAAAGGGGAATAATGGATTGTTTTGTCCCCCAAGGGTGCCTAGCAACCATGCCAATGGGCTGAGTAACTCACTAAAGGGGTGCCAATGCGTTGTGTTTTCAGCAAAGATGTTCCAACGAGCAGTTTTGCCTACTGATGGTGCTTGACGACCTTGCTAATAAGCTATTTTTCCCACCACAGGTGCCTAGCAACTGTGCCACCATGTTGTTTTTCACACCAAAGTTGCTTAGCAACTGTGCCAATGTGTTGTTTTGACCATCAAAGGTGTCTAGTGACTGTGCCAATTGATTGTATTTCCTACCGAAGCTGCATGACGACCATGCCAATGAGTTGTTTTTCCAACTGAAGGCTCCAAGCGATCATGACAATAGGTCATTTCCCAAATGATGGTGCCTACAGACCATGCCAATAGACTATTTTGCCTATCAAAAGTGTCCAGGGACCATGCTTATGAGCTATTTTTCCCACAAAAGCTACCTAATGGATTGATTTGCCCATCGAAGGTGCCTAGCCACCGTGTCAATGGGTTGTGTTGCCCACCAAAGTTGTGCCAATAGGCTGTTTTTCCCAACAACGGTACCTAGGGACCATGCCAATGAACTGTTTTTCCCAATGAAGTTGCCTAGTGACCATGCCAACGGGTCGTTCTTCCCACCAAATGTGTACTAATGGGATGATTTTCTCGTCAAAGGTGTCCAACAGGTTTTGCCCACCAATGATTCCTAGTGATCCTGACAATGGGCTATTTTGCCCACCGTAGTTACTTAGCAAACGGGTTGTTTTGCCCACCAAAGGTGCCTAGCGACCTTGCCAACGGGCTATTTTGCCCACCAAAGATGTCCAACGGCCATGTCAATGAGATGTTTTGCCTAACAAAGTTGGTTAACGACCGTTCGAACCTACTATTTTCCCCACCAAAGGTGAGTCAATAGGCTATGTTTTCCACCGAAGATGCCCAGCCACTGTGCCAGCAGACTGTGTTGCCCACCAAAGGTGTGTTAACAGGCTATTTTTCCCATCGAAGGGGACCAACGAATGGTGCCTAGCGACCGTGCCAATGGGCGGTGTAACCCACTAAAGGTGTGCCAGTGGGCTGTTTTCCTACCAAAGGTGCCTAGCGACCATGCCAGCCTATTGTTTTACACACCAAATGTTTGCCAACGAGTTGTGTTTCGGACCGAAAGTGCTCTACAGGATGTTTCCCCACCAAAGGTCCCTAAAGACCATGTCACAGGCTATTTCACCCACAAAAGGTGTGCCAATGAGCCCTGTTTCCCACCAAAGTTACCCAACGAATTGTTTTTCTCACCAAAGATGCTTAGTGACTGTGTCAACGAGCTGTGTTTCCCATCGAACGTGTGCCAAAGTGTTGTGTTTCCATCAAAGGTGCCCCACAAGTTGTTTTTCCCCAACAAAGGTGCCTAGCAGTCGTGTCAATAGGCTGTTTTCCCTAGAGAAGTTGGCCCAATGGACTATTTTGCCTAAGAAAGGTGTGCCAACGGGCTATATTTTTCTACAGAAGGTGCCCAACGGACTGTTTTGCCCACTGAAGCTACCTAGAGACTGTTCCAACAGGTTGTGTTACCCACTAAAAATATGCCAATAGGTTGTTTTTCCAATCAAAGGAGCCTACAGAACGTGCCAACAGGTTGTTTTTCATTCCACAGGTGCCTAGCAACCACACTAATAGGCTATTTTGCCCATCAAAGGTGCCTAGCGACCGTGCCAACGGGTTGTGTTACCCGCCGAAGGTGTGCTAATGAGTTGTTTTTCCCACTGAAGGTGCCAAGTGAATGTGCCAATGGGCTGTTTTGCCCACTAAAGGTTCAAAGCGATTGTACCAACATGTTATTTTTCCCATCGAAGGTGTGCCAACGTGTTCTTTTTCCCACTGAAGGTGTGCCAAAAGGGTTGTTTTTCCTACTAAAGGTGTGTAATGAATGTGCCAACGGGCTATTTTGCCCATCGAAGGTGCCTTATGACCATGCCAATGTATTATTTTACTGATCAAAGGTGTGCCAACGGCCTATGCTTCTTGCCGAACGTGCTCAATGGGTTGTTTTTCCCAGCAAAAGTGCCTAGTGCTCCTAGCAACGGATGATTTTCCCACCAAATGTGCGCCTACGGGCTATTTTTGAGCTAATGGTGCTTAGATACTGTACTAACAGGCGGTTTTGCCTAACAAACATCTGCCAATGTGTTGTCTTACCTACCAAAGGTTTACCAACAGGTTGTTTTTCCAACGAAGGGCACCTAACGACTGTGCCAACGAGCTATTTTGGCCACTAAATGTGTGCCAACTAGTTGTTTTTCCCACTGAAGGTGCCTAGCGACCCCGCTAAAGGGCTATTTTGTGCACCTAAGGCGCCTAGCAACCGTTTCAACATGTTGTTTTCCCACAAAAGGTTCTTAACGACTTTGCCAATAGCTTCTTTTTCCCAACGAAATGGTGCCCAACAACCATGCTAGCCTGCTATTTTACCCACCAAAGGGGTGCCAATGAGCTGTGTTTCCCATCGAGAGTTCCCTATATGTTGTTTTCCCACCAAAGGTGCCTAACGACCATGTCACGAGCTGTTTTGCCCACCAAAGATGTGCCAACGAGCTGTGTTTCCCACCGAAGATGCCCAACCATTGTTTTTCCCACCAAAGATGCTTTACGACTATGCCAACGAGCAGTGTTTACCATCGAAGGTGTGCCAAAGTATTGTGTTTCCACCAAAGGTGCCCTACAAATAGTTTTTTCCCACCAAAAATGCCTAGTAGTCGTGTCAACAGGCTATTTTGCTCACAAAAGGTGCACTAATGGACTGTTTTGATTAAGAAAGGTGTCCCAACGGGCTGTTTTTTCCACAAAAGGTGCCCAACAGACTGTTTTGCCCACAGAAGATACCTAGGGACTATGCCAACAGGCTGTGTTACCCACTGAACATATGCCAATAGATTGTTTTTCCAACAGAAGAAGCCTAAAGAACGTGTCAATGGACTATTTTTCCTTCAAAAAGTGTCTAGCAACTGTGCCAACGTGCTATTTTGCCCACTAAAGGTGCCTAATGACCATGCCAACGGGTTGTGTTGCCTGCCAAAAGTGTGCCAACGAGTTGTTTTTCCCACTGAAGGTGCCAAGCAAATGTCCCAATGGGCTGTTTTGCCCACCAAAGGTTCGAAGCGATTGTGTCAATATATTATTTTTCCCACCAAAGGTGTGCCAACGAGTCCTCTTTACCACTAAAGGTGTGCCAAAGGGTTGTATTTCCCACCAAAGTTGTCTCACGAATGTGCCATCGGGCTATTTTACTCATCAAAGGTGCCTTGTGACCATGCCAATGTGTTATTTTACCCACTGAAGGTGTGCCAACGGCCTATGCCTCCTGCTGAAGGTGCCCAATGGGTTGTTTTTCTTGTCGAAGGTGCCTAACGCCTATGGCAACAGGCAATTTTGCCCACTAAATGTGTGCCAATGAGCTATTTTCGGACAGATGGTGCTTAGATATTGCACTAACTGGCTATTTCAGCCACCAAACGTCTACCAACGGGTTGTCTTACCAACCAAAGGCTTGCCAACAGGCTGTTTTTCCAACCAAAGACACCTAACGACTATGCCAATGGGCTATTTGGGCCACCAAATGTGTGCCAACTAGTTGTTTTTTGCACTGAAGTTGCCTACCCACCCCTTCAAAGGGCTATTTTGCCTACCTAAGGTGCTTAACAATCGTGTCAAGATGTTGTTTTTCCCATAGAAGGTGCTTAATAACCTTGCCAACAGCTTCTTTTTCCCAACAAAATGGTGCCTAGCGACCATGCCAAGGAGCTATTTTTCCCACCAAAGGTGCCTAGCGATATTATCAATGGGCTAGTTTCTCCATGAAAGGTGTGGCAATAGGTTGTTTTTTGCACCGATGGCACCTAGCGACCATAAAAATGGGCTATTTTGCCCACTGAAGGTGCCTAGTGATCGTATCAACGGACTGTTTTGCCTATCGAAGGTGCCTAGAGACCATGCCAATAGGCCGTTCTTCCCACCGAATATGTACCAACAGGATGTTTTTCCCACCGAAGGTGCCCAACAGGCTTTTTTGCCCATCAAAGGTGCCTAGTGATCCTACCAAAGAGTTATTTTGCCCACTAAAGTTAACTAGCAAATGGGTTGTTTTGCCCACCGAAGGTGCCTAGTGACTGTGCCAATGGGCTATTTTGCCCACCGAAGATGTCTAGCAGCCGTGCCAACGAGTTGTTTTGCCCAATGAAGGTGGCTACTGACCGTTCCAACCTATTTTTTGCCCACCGAAGGTGAGCCAACAGGCTGTGTTACCCATCGAAGGTGCCTAACCATCGTGCCAACTGATTATGTTGCCCACCAAAGGTAGGTGCCCAGTGACCATGCCAACGGGCTATGTTGCCCATTGAAGTTATTCCAACGAGCTATTTTTCCTATCAAAGTTACCTAACGAATGTGCCAATGGGCTATTTTGTCTACCAAAGGTGCCTAACGAGTGTGCTAATGTATTGTTTTGCCTACCAAAGTTATGCCAAAGGGCTCTATTTCCCACCTAAGGTGCCCAACGGGCTTTATTTCC
>JANQBM010272216.1:10411-21271 GCA_025594535.1 Erythroxylum domingense
GTTTTGCCAATGGGTATTTTTTCCTACCGAAGGTGTGCCAATGGGTTGTGTTTCCCACCGAAGGTGCCCAACAGGCTGTTTTTTCAATCGAAGGTGTCATACGACTGCACTAGCGGGCTCTTTTGCCCACCAAAGTTTTGCCAATAGACTATCTTTCTTACCGAAGGTGTACCAACAGGCTGTGCTTCCTACTGATGGTGCCTGGCAAATGTGCCAACAAACTGTTTTTCCAGGCAAAGTTCTTCCAATGGGCTAGTTTGCCTACCGAAGGTGCCCAATAGGTTGTTTTTCCCACCCAAGGGGCATTTCCATCTTGCCAACATGATGTTTTGCCCACTGAAGCTCTACAATGGGTTGTTTTGCCTATGAAAGATGTGCCAACGGGATATTTATCGCACCAAAAATGCCCAACAGACTATTTTACCCACCAAAGGTGCCTAACGACTATACCAATGTGTTATTTTTCCCACCGTTGGGATGCCAATGGATCGTGCTTCCCCCAAAGGTGCTTAGTTTTGGCCAATGAAGGTGCCCAGCGACCATGTCAATGTTTTGTTTTACCCACTGAAGATGATCCAATGGGTTGTGTTTCCCACCAAAGGTGCCCAACGCCCCTTTTTCCCACCCAAGGTGCCTAGCGACAGTGCCAACAAGCTGTTTTCCCTATCGAAGGTGTCAAAATAGGTTGTGTTTCCCACCAAAGGTGCCTATTGAACGTGCCAAGTGATGTTTTAGTGATTGTGAGAAATCGTGTTATTTCTCCCACCGAAGATGAGCCAACGGGCTGTGTTTCCCATCGAAGGGGCCCAACAGGTCATTTTTCCCATCGAAGGTGTCTAGTGACCATGCCAACGGACCGTTTTGCCCCCGAAAGGTGCCTAATGACCTTGTCAACGTGCTATTTTGCCCACTGAAGCTGTGCCAACAAGTTGTTTTACGTGCCAAAGGAGTGACAACAAGCAATTTTTCTCACCGAAGGGGACAAACGAACTATTTTCTCCCCAATGGTGCCTAGCAACTGTGCCAACAGGCTATGTAACCCACTAAACATGTGCCAGTGGGTTGCTTTTTCCCAGCAAAGGTGCCTAGTGACCATGTCAATGTGTTGTTTTCTCACTGAAGGTGTGCCAATAAGCTGTGTTTCCCACTGATGGTGCCCAACAGGCTATTTTCCCACTGAAGGTGCCTAGCGACAGTGCCAACGAGTTGTTTTGCCCAACAAAGTTGTGCCAACGAGCTATGTTTCCCACCGAAGGTGCCCAGTGGATTATTTTTCCCTCAAAAGATGCTTAGCGACCATGTCAACGACCTTTCTTTCACACCAAAGGTGTGCCAAAGGAATATGTTTCCACTGAAGATGCCTACATAGTCGTGCCAATGGGCTGTTTTGACCATCAAAGTTGTGCTAACGGGTTGTTTTGCCTACTGAAGGTGGTTGGCGGCCATGTCAATGAGCTATTTTGCCTACCAAACATGCCTAGCAGTTTTGCCAAAGTGCTATTTTTCCTACCGACGATGCTTAACGATTGTGTCAATGTGTTGTTTACCCACCAAAGGTGTTTAGCGACCGTGCCAATAGGGTGTTTTCGTACCAAAGATGCATAGTGATGTGCCAACGGGCTATTTTTCCCACCGAAGTTGCCAAACAACCATGCCAATGAGCTTTTCTCTGAACGAAGGTGCCTAGCGATTGTGTCAACATTCTGTTTTGCCCACTGAAGATGGTCCAACGGGATGTGTTTCCCACAGAAGGTGCCCAAAGGGTCACTTTTCCCATCGAAGGTGCCTAGCGACCGTGCCAACAGGTTGTTTTGCCTGCCGAAGGTATGCCGAAGGGTTGTGTTTCCTACCAGAGGTACCCAGCGAACGTGTCAAGGGCTATTTTGCCCTATGAATGTGCCTAGCGATTATGCCAATGTGTTATTTCTCCCGCCAAAGATGAGCCAACAGGTTGTGTTTCCCACCAGTGGTGCCCAATGGGGCATTTTTCCTACCGAAGGTGTGCCAAAGGGCTGTTTTGTCCACTGAAGGTGTGTTAACAGGATGTGTTTCTCGCCAAAGATGCCCAACGGACTGTTTTTCCCACCAAAGGTGCCTAACAACATGCCGATGAGTTGCTTTCCCCACCGAAGGTGTGCCAACAAACTATTTTGCCTACTAAAGGCATGAAAAATAGGCTATATTCCCACCAAAGGGGATCAACGGACTGTTTTCTCCCTAATGGTGCCTAGCAACTGTGCCAACAAGTTGTGTAACTCACTGAACATGTGCCAATGGGTTGTTTTTCCCACCGAAGGTGCCTAACGACCGTGCCAACAAGCTATGTATCTCATCAAGGGTGCTTAACAGGCTGTTTCTCGCCAAAGGTGTATGGCAACCATGCCAACAAGCTGTTTTGCCCACCGAATGTGTACCAACAAGCTATGTTTCCCACCAAAGGTGCCCAATGGGTTGTTTTTCCCATGAGAGAACCTTAACGACCATGGTCGTGCCAACAGGCTGTGTTTCCACTGAAGGTGCCTAACAAGTTGTTTTTCCTAACGAAGGTGTCCAACAAGTTGTTTTTCCCAACGAAGGTATCTACACGGTCGTGCCAATGGGCTGTTTTGCCTAATTCAGCTGGTTGACGACCACACCAATGGGCTCTTTTGCCTAGCCAACGTGCCTAATAGTTGCGCCAACGTGCTATTTTTCCCATCAAAGGTGCCTAGCCAACATGTCAAAAGTTTGTTTTGCTAAACAAAGGTGTGTGGAAACCGTGCCAACAAGTTGTTTTACCCACCAAAGATGTGTCAAAGTGCCAACATTCTATTTTGCCCATCAAAGATGTGCCAATGGACTATGTTTCCCACCGAAGGTGTGCTAATAGAATATGTTTTCCACTGAAAGTGCCTAGCGAACGTGCGAAAGGGTTGTTTTGCCCAACGAAGATGGCTAGTGACCGTTCGAACATTTTGTTTTGCCCATCAAAGCCGTGCCAATGGGCTGTGTTTCCCGCTGAAGGTGCCCAAAGGTCTGTTTTTCCTACCAAAGGTGCCTAGCGATTGTGCCAACATGTTCTTTTGTCTATCGAAGGTGCCTAGCCAAGGTGCTATTTTTCCCACTGAAGGTGTACCAATGGGCTTTATTTCCCACTGAAGGTGACCAATGGGTTGTTTTTCCCACCGAAGATGTCTTGAGAATGTGCCAACGAGTTGTTTTTCCCACCAAAGTTTTTCCAATAGATTGTTTTTCGTACCGAAAGTGTGCCAATGGGCTATTTTTCCCACCGAAGGAGCCTAGCAATCGTGCCAACGGGTTGTTTTTTCCATCGAAGGTGCACCAACACGATGTGTTTCTCATTGAAGTTCCCTAGCGAACGTGCCAACCAGCTATTTTTCTCACTGAAGTTTAGCCAACGGGTTGTTTTGCCCACCGAAGGAGCCCAATAGGCCAATTATTCCATTTAAATTTGCCTTTCCACTGTGTCAACGGCATACTTTGTCGATTAAATTTCTACCAATAAGTTGTCTTGCCTACCGAAGATGTGCCAAGGGGATGTTTATCTGATCGAATGTGCCCAAAGGACTATTTTGCCTACCGAAGGTGCCTAGCGATAGAGTCAACGTGCCATTTTGTCCACCGATGGGATGCCAATGGGCCGTGTTTCCCACTGAAGGTGCGTAATGAATATGACAACGAGTTGTTTTATCCAATAAAGGTGCCTAGCGACCGTGCCAACATTCTATTTTTCCTATTAAAAATGGTCCAACGAGCTGTGTTTCCTACCAAAGGGTCGTTTTCCCCGCCAAAGGTGCCTAACAATCATGCCAAAAGGCTGTTTTGCCCATCAAAGGTGTGCAAAAGGGGTGTGTTTCTCATCGAATGTGCCTAGCAAATATGCGAAGGGTTGTTTATCCTAACGTACTATTTCTCTCACCAAAGATGAGCTAACAGGCTATGTTTCCTACCGATGGTGCCCAACTAGCCGTTTTTCCCACCGATGGTGCCTGATGACTGCGGTAACGGACAGTTTTGCACATCAAAGTTTTGCTAATAGGTTATGTTTCCTACCAAAGGTGCCCAACGGGCTATTTTTTCCACCAAAGGTGCCTAACGACCATGCCAACAAGCTATATTGCCCACCAAAGGTGTGCCAACAAGTTAATTTACCTACCAAAGTTGTGATAACAGGCTATTTTCTCACGAAAGAACAATATACTGTTTCCTACCTAATGGTACCTAGCAACTGTGTCAACAAGCAGTGAAACCCGCTAAACATGTGCCAATGAGCTATGTTTCTCTCTGAAGGTGCCTAACAACCATGACAATATGTTGTTTTCCCCACAGAAGGTGTGCCAACAGGCTATGTTTCCCATCGAGGGTGCCCAACAGGAAGGTTTCCCGCCTAAGGTGCCCAGTGACCATGTTAATGAGCTCTTCTACCCTCAAAAGTTATTTTTCCAACCGAAGGTGCTCAACGGGCTATTTTTCCCACAAAAGATGCTTAGTTACCATGCCAACGGGCATTATTTCACTCTGAAGGTGCATCAATGGGCTATGTTTCCACCTAATGTGCTTATCAAGTTGTTTTTCCCACAAAAGGTACCTACGTAATCATGTCAAATGGCTATTTTGCCTACTGAAGGTGGTTGGTGACCACTCCAATGGGTTATTTTGCCTTTCGAATGTGCCTAGCAGTTGTGGCAGCATGCTGTTTTTCCCACCGAAGGTGCTTAGTGACCGTGCCAACGTGCTGTTTTGCCTACTAAAGATGTGCAGCCATTAAGCCAATAGGTTGTTTTTCCCACCGAAGGTGCATAGTGATCATGGCAACGGGCTATTTTGCCCATCGAAGGTGCATAACAACCGAGTGAATGGGCTTTTTCTCCTAAAAAAGGTGCCTAGCGAACGTTCTAACTGACTGTTTTGCCCACCAGAAGGTCCCTAGTGACGTTGCCAAGGGGCTATTTTTAACATCAAAGGTGCCTAACGGGCTAATTTGCTCACCGAAGGTGCCTGGCCACCATAACAACGGGTTATGTTACCCACCGAAGATGTGCCAATAGATTGCTTTTCCTAACGAAGTTGCCTAGCGACAGTGTCAATAGACTATTTTGCCCACCGAATGTGCCTAGTGACCTTGCCAACTGGTCGTTCCTCCCACCGAATGTGTAAGAACGAAATGTTTTCTCCACCAAGGGTGCCTAAAAAACATGTCCACAGGCTATTTTGCCTCTTTGAAGGCACCAAACGATCGTGTGCAAGTGTTGTTTTGTTCACCAAAGGAGTGCCAACGGGTTGTGTTTCAAAGTTAACCAATGGTGTCTATCGACTGTGCCAACAGGTTGTTTTGCCCACTAAAGTTTTGCCAATAGATTGTTTTTCCTACCGAAAGTGTGCCAATAGACTACTTTGCCGACCAAAGTTTTCCCAACGAGCTGTTTTTTCCATTGAAGGAGGCTAGCGATCATGCCAACGGGTTGTTTTTTCCACCGAAGGTGTGCCAACGGGATGTGTTTGTCACTGAAGGTCCCTAGTGAACATACCAATAGGGCATTTTTCCCAACAAAGTTTGGCCAACGGGTTGTTTTACCCACCGAAGGTGCCCAATAGGCCATTTTTCCCGTTCAAGGTGCCTTTCCACCATGCAAACGGGTTGTCTTGCCTACCGAAGACGTGCCAAGGGGATGTTTATCCCATCGAATGTGCCCAAAGGATTATTTTGCCTTCTGAAGGTGCCTAGCGATAGAGTCAACATGCCATTTTATCCACCGATAGGATGCCAATGGGCCGTGTTTCCCACTAAAGGTGCCTAATGAATATGACAACGAGCTGTTTTTGCCCCATGAAGGTGCATAAGGACCATGCCAACATTTTATTTTGCCTATTGAAAATGGTCCAACGGGATGTGTTTCCAACCAAAGGGGGCCAAAGGGGCCCAAAAGGTCATTTTTCCCACCAAAGGTGCCTAGCGATCGTGCCAAAAGGCTGTTTTGCCCATCAAAGATGTGCAAAAGGGTTGTGTTTCTCATCGAATGTGCCTAGCGAATGTCCAAACGGCTGTTTATCCTAACCTGCTATTTCTCCCACCGAAGATGAGCCAACAGGCTGTGTTTCCTACCGATGGTGCCCAACTAGCTGTTTTTCCCACTGATGGTGCCTGGTGACTACGCCAACGGACTGTTTTGCACACCGAAGTTCTGCCAATAGGCTGTGTATCCTACCAAAGGTGCCCAACGGGCTATTTTGTCAACCAAAGGTGCCTAACGACCATGCCAACAAGCTATATTGCCCACCAAAGGTGTGCCAACAAGTTGTTTTACCTACCAAAGTTGTGATGACATACTATTTTCCAACGAAAGACCAACGGACTGATTCCTCCCTAATGGTGCCTAGCAAATGTGCCAACAAGTAGTGTAACACGCTGAACGTGTGCCAATGAGCTCTTTTTCCCTCTGAAGGTGCCTAACAACCATGCCAACATGTTGTTTTTCCACCGAAGGTGTGCCAATAGGCTATGTTTCCCATCGAGGGTGCCCAACAGGAAGGTTTCCCGCCTAAGGTGCCTAGTGACCATGTTAATGAGCTCTTCTGCCCTCAAAAGTTGTTTTTCCAACCGAAGGTGCTCAATGGGCTGTTTTTCCTACAAAATATGCTTAGTGACCATGCCAACGGGCATTATTTCACTCTGAAGGTGCAGCAATGGGCTATGTTTCCACCTAATGTGCTTATCAAGTTATTTTTCCCACAAAAGGTGCCTATGTGATCATGTCAAATGGCTGTTTTGCCTACTGAAGGTGGTTGGTGACCACTCCAACGGGTTATTTTGCCTTCCGAATGTGCCTAGCAGTTGTGGCAGCATGTTGTTTTTCCCACCGAAGGTGCTTAGCGACCGTGCCAACATGCTGTTTTGCCTACTAAAGGTCTGGAGCCACTGAGCCAACAGGTTATTTTTCCCATCGAAGGTGCATAGTGATCATGGCAACGGGCTATTTTGCCCATCGAAGGTGCATAGTAACCGAGTGAATGGGCTTTTTCTCCTAAAGAAGGTGCCTAGCGACCGTTTTAACTGACTGTTTTGCCCACCGAAAGGTGCCTAGTGACCTTGCCAACGGGCTATTTTTAACATCGATGGGGCCTAACGGGCTAATTTGCTCACTGAAGGTGCCTAGCCACCATGACAATGGGTTATGTTACCCACCGAAGATGTGCCAATAGATTGCTTTTCCTAACGAAGGTGCCTAGCGACAGTGTCAATAATCTATTTTGCCCACCAAATGTGCCTAGTGACCTTGCCAACTGGTCGTTCCTCCCACTGAATGTGTACGAACGAGATGTTTTCTCCACCAAGGGTGCCTAAAAAACATGTCCACAGGCTATTTTGCCCCTTTGAAGGCACCAAACGATCGTGTGAAAGTGCTGTTTTGTTCACCAAAGGAGTGCCAACGAGTTGTGTTTCAAAGTTGTCCAATGGTGTCTAGCGACCGTGCCAACAACTTGTTTTTCCCACTAAAGTTTTTCTAATAGATTTTTTTTCCTACCGAAGGTGTGCCAACAGACTGTTTTGCCGACCAAAGTTTTGTCAACGAGTTGTTTTTCCCATCGAAGGAGCCTAACGATCATGCCAACGGGTTGTTTTTTCCATCGAAGGTGTGCCAACAGGATGTGTTTGTCACTGAAGTTCTCTAGTGAACATGTCAACAAGCTGTCTTTCCCAACGAAGTTTAGCCAACGGGTTGTTTTACCCACTGAAGGTGCCCAATAGGCCATTTTTCCCGTTCAAGGTGCCTTTCCACCATGCCAACAGCATGCTTTGCACATTAAATTTCTACTAATGGGTTGTCTTGCCTACCGAAGATGTGCCAAGGGGATGTTTATCCCATCGAATGTTCCCGAAGGACTATTTTGCCTTCTGAAGGTGCCTAGCGATAGAGTCAACATGCCATTTTATCCACCGATAGAATGCCAATGGGCCGTGTTTCCCATTGAAGGTGCCTAATGAATATGACAACGAGATGTTTTACCCAATGAAGGTGCAAAACGACCATGCCAACATTCTATTTTGCCTATTGAAAATGGTCCAACGGGATGTGTTTCCAACCAAAAAGGGCCAAAGGGGCCCAAAAGGTCGTTTTTCCCACCAAACGTGCCTAGCGATCGTGCCAAAAGGCTGTTTTGCCCATCAAAGGTGTGCAAAAGGGTTGTGTTTCTCATTGAATGTGCCTAGCGAATGTTCGAAGGGCTGTTTATCCTAACCTGCTATTTCTCCCACCGAAGATGAGCCAGCAGGCTATGTTTCCCACTGATGGTGCCCAACTAGCCATTTTTCCCACTGATGGTGCCTGGTGACTATGCCAATGGACTGTTTTGCACATCGAAGTTCTGCCAATAGGCTGTGTTTCCTACCAAAGGTGCCCAACGGGCTATTTTTTCCACCAAAGGTGCCTAACTACCATGCCAACAAGCTATATTTCCCATCAAAGGTGTGCCAACAAGTTGTTTTACCTACCAAAGTTGTGATAACAGGCTATTTTCCCATAAAAGACCAACGGACTGTTTCCTCCCTAATGGTGCCTAGCAACTATGCCAACAAGCTGTGTAACCTGCTAAACGTGTGCCAATGGGCTATTTTTCCCTCTAAAAGTGCTTAACAACCATGCCAACATGTTGTTTTTCCTGCCAAAGGTGTACCAACAGGCTGTGCTTCCCATCGAGGATGCCCAACAGGTAGGTTTCCCGCCTAATGTGTCTAGAGACCATGCCAATGAGCTCTTCTTCCATCAAAAGGTGTGCTAATAAGTTGTTTTTCCCACCAAAAGTGCTTAACGGGCTGTTTTTCCCACAAAAGATGCTTAGTGACCATACCAACGGGCATTATTTCACTCTGAAGGTGCGCCAAAGGGCTGTGTTTCTTTCTAATGTACTCATTAAATTATTTTTCCCACAAAAGATGCCTACGTGATCATGTCAAATGGATGTTTTGCCCACTGAAGGTGGTTGGTGACCACTCCAATGGGTTATTTTGCCTACCGAATGTGCCTAGCAGTTGTGCCAGCATGCTGTTTTTCCCATCGAAGGTATTTAGTGACTTGCCAATGTGCTGTTTTGCCTACTAAAAGTGTGTAGCGACCGTGCCAACAGGTTGTTTTTCCCACCAAAGCTGCAAAGTGATCATGCCAACGGGCTATTTTTCCCATCGAAGGTGCATAGCAACCGAGTGAATGGGGTTTTTGTCCCAACAAAGGTGCCTAGTGACCATTTTAACGGACTATTTTGCCCATAGGAAGGTGCCTAGTGACCCTGCCAACGGTCTATTTTTCACATTGAAAGTGCCCAACAGACTAATTTGCTCACCGAAGGTGTCTGGCCACCATGACAACGGGTTATATTGCCTAGCAAAGATTTGTCAATAGATTGTTTTTCCTAACGAAGGTGCCTAGCGACAGTGTCACTAGACTATTTTGCCCACCGAATGTGCCTATTGACCTTGCCAACGGGTTGTTCCTCCCACCGAATGTGTATCAATGAGATGTTTTCTCCATCAAAGGTGTCTAGAAAACATGTCCATAGGCTATTTTGCTCTTTGAAGGCACCAAACGATCATGCGAAAGTGCTGTTTTGTTAACCAAAGGCGTGCCAACGGGCTGGGTTTCAAAGGTGCTCAATGGGTTGTTTTTCCCACTGAAGGTGTCTAGCGACCGTGCCAACAGGTTGTTTTTCCCACTAAAGTTTTGCCAATAGATTGTTTTTCCTACCGAAGGTATGCCAATAGACTGTTTTGCTAACCAAAGTTTTGCCAACGAGCTATTTTTCCCATCGAAGGAGCCTAGCGATCGTGCCAACGGTTTGTTTTTTCCATCGAAGGTGGGCCAACGGGATGTGTTTCTCACTGAAGGTCCCTAGCGAGCATGCCAACAAGCTGTTTTTCCCAACGAAGTTTAGCCAACGGGTTGTTTTGCCCATCGAAGGTGCCCAATAGGCCATTTTTCCTGTTCAAGGTGCCTTTCCACCATGTCAACGTCATGCTTTTCCTATTAAATTTCTAGTAATAGGTTGTCTTGCCTATCGAAGATGTGCCAAGGGGATGTTTATCCAATCGAATGTGCCCAAAGTACTATTTTGCATTCTGAAGGTGCCTAGCGATAGAGTCAATATGTCATTTTGTCCACCGATGGGATGCCAATTAGCCGTGTTTCCTACTGAAGGTGCCTAATGAATATGACAACGAGCTATTTTACCCAATGAAAGTGCATAACGACCGTGCCAACATTCTATTTTGCCTATTGAAAATGGTCCAACGGGATGTGTTTCCAACCAACGGGGGCCAAAGGGGCCTAAAAGATCGTTTTTCCCACCAAAGGTGCCTAGCGATCGTGCCAAAAGGCTGTTTTTCCCATCAAAGGTGTGCAAAAGGGTTGTGTTTCTCATCAAATGTGCCTAGCGAATTTGCGAAGGGCTGTTTATCCTAACCTTCTATTTCTCCCACCGAGGATGAGCCAACAGGCTGTGTTTCCCACCGATGGTGCCTAACTAGCCTTTTTTCCCACCGATGGTGCCTGGTGACTACGCCAACGGACTATTTTGCACACCGAAGTTCTGCCAATAGGCTGTGTTTGCTACGAAAGGTGCCCAACGGGCTATTTTGTCCACCAAAGATGCCTAACGACCATGCCAACAAGCTATATTGCCCACCAAAGTTGTGCCAGCAAGTTGTTTTACTAACCAAAGGTGTGATAACAACCTATTTTCCAATCGAAGGGGACCAACGGACTATTTCTTCCCCAATGGTGCCTAGCAACTGTGCCAACAAGCTGTGTAACCTGCTGAACGTGTGCCAATGGGCTAATTTTCCCTCTGAAAGTGCCTAACAACCATGCC
>JANQBM010272415.1:0-21269 GCA_025594535.1 Erythroxylum domingense
CAACATTTTACTTTCCCCTTTTTACCCTTAATGAATGTTAAAGTCCACTTTACCCTTCCTTATAACTTAGGTTCTTTCAACCTTAAGTCATTTTCCAAAAATGCCTTTATGCATCTTACAACATCCACACTTTGATAACCTTAATCAAAAATCATTTATCTAACAATAACAGAATTCATTCAAATCATGTTTACTAAAATAAACGAAAAAAATTCAAGGCCCAACAGTTTTGCATGATCAGATAATGGAGTTGTGACCGGAGTGACAAGTATGAAAAGAACTTAAAGCTAAAAAATGTGCACAAAGAGTCATAGGCTCAATTATTAATGAGTTTGGTATCCACAATAGATACGGGATAGAAAATAGGCACTCAGTCACAACAAAGTAAAAATGAATGGAGTCACATGTGCATTTGCATATACAACTTGATATGTATCATATGGATGATTGAAATTAATTATTAGATTGTTTTGAAATAGTGATGCGAAATATTATACATAATTTGTTGTTAAAGTATGATTAAATGTGACGTATTATTAAAAAACTTAGATTATATGATTTCTTGCAAATTAGATTGGGAATTGTCCTTGTATTTTGATATGAGTGAGCACATCGATGATGTTTCATTCACTGAGTTCACAAACTCATCCAAATTGCGTATGTTGATTTTTAGGTACGAGTGAGACCTAGATTCTAAGACAAATTAGTAGAAGTCTAATATTGTCAATTTTTGGAAACAAGAATGGCTCAAAGGCCTGGTCAGCTGATATTTGAGATGTAACTCACCAAGACAATAGAGACTTGAGGATGCCAATGGGTCCAATTACAAGGACACGCTCTAATAAGCTCAAGACACAATTTCAAATTTATGCACAAGCTTTTTTTTTACAAGAACTTCTAGAAGTTTTGTTGATCAAGCTTGGGGAAGAGCTTAGGGAGATGCCTAAGTGTTTGTGCACATCAGAGGTATCAAACCAAGATGGCTAACACTTAGCCAATTTTCACAAGCACAAGTCTAATCAATGGGTTTGGGCTTATTTTATCTTGTAAAAGGCGTGTGGACTTTTTTTGGACTTTGTCATGGGCTGATTTATGTTAAGAGTGCATGTGCTTCATTAAAAAAGTCATGTGCATGTTTTAATTTAAGGAACCAAGCATGTGGGCCTAGTTTAAAAACCCAATCCTCCCCTCTTAAGTTAGTCTTCTATTTTTTCTTGTTTCTTTATCCTATTTGGACTAAGATTAGGTAATTTTAATTAGTTTCGAAGCCCAAATCTGTGTGGGATTTGTTTTTGGGTAGATTTGTTTCAAGAAAGCCTTTCTGGATGTTTCGGGCTTTCTTTAAGGTTTTTAGGTTACCTTTGTTATGGTTGTATTTCACAAGGGCATTTAAACCCTTGCTTTATACGTGAACTTCATATTAGACGTGAATAAAAATTGGAAATTCTTCTTCCAGAGAGAATTGGGATTCTTACCTGTTTTACTTTAAGGATTGATTCAACTTATTAACTAAGTTCTAACTTGTGGCGTTAATTCAATTCTTGCAATCTTTATACTCTTTGTTACCAATTCCTTGTTATTTTGGGGGTGAAGGGTCGTGTTCTATTGATTGAATTTATGTATTGGGAATAATTATTGAAACAGAGGTGATCTAGTCATTGACTCTAGGTTGTTGCCGTATCATCTTTGGTATCAGAGCCTAGGTTTTAAATTCAATCTTTATCTTTAATTTTCTGTTTGTTCTTGATTATTATAGTTAGTTCATCATTCAAAAATGAAAAAAAGAAAGAAAAAGGAATCAGAAAAGAAATAAAATGTGAAAAAAATAAAAAAGGAAATGAAAAGAAAGAAATCGTGAAAAAAACGAAAAAAGGAAAGAAAAGAGTCTAGTAGATCATGTTTATTTGGGTTCTCATTTCATGGAAAACATTTTGTAATAGAGTAGTACACTCTCAGATGTTTTTGGTATTGTAAATATATGGATTATGAAATGTAAAGCTACAATGTAAGTTATGTTGCGAATGAAATGGGAAAAGTTAATCATTTAAATACTTATGTTCTATATGATGCCATAATAAGTTGATGTGATTGCTTTAACATGTCATTTTTATAGGGTATGTTCTTGAATGTTCTCTAAATGTTTGGGCATATGCTCTACGATAGTGGTGTGTTACAAATTTTTAGTATCAGAGCCTAGTTTGACATCTTTAGGTATATAGAAGAACATTTAAACATGATATATAGTGAGAGACTCATATAGTGATCACGATTATTGTTTATTATAGGTCATCCGCTATAGGTCATCAAGTTGCAGAGTTAGCTAACCTTGAGTCCGTAAGAGCTAATAGGGAGTCTCCAATACCCCAATCTAACCAAATGCCTCAAAGAATTCCTGTGAGGAGAGAAAGGAGGTATGATAAACTTTGGAAGCGGGGGGCTGTAGATTTTTATAGAAGTATAGACCCTGCTAAGGTGAAATTTTGGTTAGATAGAATAGAAAGGTATTTTATCAAATGGACTGTGAGTCTAATGAGAGATTTGACTACGCAGTCTCGCCACTGTAAGATTTGACTTATAAGTGGTGGAAGACTGTTCCTAGCAGTTTTGCCTAGGGATGGCAATGGGGCGGGGCCGGCACCCCCGCTTCTAGTCCCCGAACCCCTAATCCCCGAAGTGGGGATATTTTTGTCTCATTCCCCATCCCCGAGATCCCCGTTAAGTCCCCGCAGAGACCCGAATCCCCTCACCCTCACCCTGCAGTGCATAAGAACCTTTGAATAATTTAGCATAATTTTTTGTTTATAATTTATAAGAACATAGATAATTTCTTCTCATATATTTATTATATACATTAAATTATTCTTAAAACTTTTACAAATTTTCAATAATTTCAAAAAATTTATTCTATATTTTATAGAAACTGATTCGTGCTTCTTATTTTTCATATTTACATAAATAATCAGTGCTTCTTAGAACTGCAATTGTTAATATTTACTCAATTAAAATTTTCATTTAATCCAACTGAAATTTTGTAGTCTTCGTCGATTATACCTAACTTTTAGTAAAGAGTATAAAATTAAAAATATATAATATATTTATAAAATTATCTTGAGCGGGGATCCTCACGGGGCGGGAATTATTCAACCCGTCCCTGTCCCCGACTCTGTCTCGGGGGTTATATTTACCTCATCTCCGATTCTATGGGGTTTTTTTTCCCAATCCCCGCCCCAAGCGGGGAATCCCCACGGGGATCCCCGAACCCCAAAGCCAAATGGCCATCCCTAGTTTTGCCTGACTTTTTAGATTAACGTGGGAAGACTTCCTAAAGGTCTTTAACGAGAACTATATGCCAAAGATCTATTTGGATAGGAAGATGAAGGAATTCCTAGATTTGAAACAGGGCAATCTTACTATAGCAGAGTATGAGGTACGGTTTAATGAGTTAATGGGGTATGCTACTGCTTTGATTCCAACTGAGGAAGATAAATGTAGGCGATTTGAGGATGGACTAAATATAGAGATCAAAACGAGGCTGGCCATTACTAATTTGAGTAGTTTTATTGAACTGCGAGCTGTCTTAATTCAAATTGAACAATTATTGAAAGATGGATAAGGAGAGTATAGGCAGGAGTTCAAAATGAAGAGACATGGTGAGTCTCAAGTTGATTCTAGCAGGAGATTTAGTAAACACTATAATAGATCATTCAATCACAAAGTAGATTAAGACGGTCGGGGTTTAGACTGAGAGGCAGTTTTGTACAGGCTGGTAGTGGTAGAGGTCAAGTATCTAAAGGACAGACACAACAGATGCCTATTTGTGAGTATTGTGGAAAGAAACATAATGGAGAATGTTGGAAGATATTGGGAGCTTGCTTTTGTTGGGCTCTTTCAAGCACCAGATTAGAGACTGCTCTGTTAGTTTTAAAGAACAGTCTGGAGTGAAAGGATAATCAGTGACTAAAATGATTGTCCAATAGAGCAGAGCTAGCGGATCAAGATAGGGAGGCAGAGGAAGAGGTAGAGTAAGTTCAGCAGTTCCTAGTGTCAGGACTGAGGTGCGGAGTAATCAGTTGCAATATCACACTAGAATCTATGTTATTACAAGACAGGAGACCCAGAACTCCCTAGATTTTGTTACAGGTGTGTTATATGTCTTTAATTTTGAGGCATTTGCATTGTTAGATCTAAGATCTACACAGTCATTTATCACACCACATCTGGCATCTAAACTACATTATGAGGGAGAGATGTTAAAATGTGACTTAGAAGTAAGTACACTGATAGGTAGTACTACAGTGATTGGAGAAGTGTGTAAAGAGTGCATGGTTCGAGTTGACCAGGTGGAGTTAAAAGCCGATCTGATAGTATTACAGTTGAAAGAGATTGACCTTATCTTAGGTATGGACTGGCTTACTGCACATAGAGTTGTGATGAACTGCTACACTAAAGAGGTAATTATTGAATCTCCCACTCAGCCGAGAGTAATATTTTGAGGTGTTAGTCAAGCAGTGCTAGCCAGATTGATTTCATCAATGAGTGCTTTAAGATTGATTCGAGGTGTATGTGAGGTTTATCTAGCCTATGTGACTGATACCTGAACTGAGCAAACAGTATAGGATATTCCTATTGTTAGGGATTTTCTAGATGTGTTCCCTACTAAATTACCAGGTTTACCCCCAGATAGGGAGACAGAGTTCACTATCGACCTTATTCCAGGTACTGCTCATATATTTATTCCTCCGTATAGGATGGAACTTGTGGAATTTAAGGAACTTAAGACCCAATTATAGGAGTTGTTGGATAAAGGTTTTATCAGACCTAGTGTGTCACCTCGGGGAGCTCCGGTTTTGTTTGTGAAAAAGAAGGATGGGACTTTGAGATTGTGTATTGACTATAGGCAGTTGAATTGAGTGACAGTGAAGAAAAAGTATCCTTTACTGAGGATAGAAGATTTATTTGATCAGTTACAAGGAGCTCAAGTGTTTACGAAACTATATTTGAGATCAGGGTACTATCAGTTGAAGATAATAGAAGCTGATGTACTAAAGTGTGCATTCAGGACCAGATATGGGCACTTTGAGTTTTTGGTGATGCATTTTGGGTTATAAATGCTCCGACAGCTTTTATGGTGTTGATGAATAAAGTGCTCCAACCTTACTTAGATCATTTTGTGATTGTATTCATAGATGATATTTTGGTATACTCAAAGAGTAGAGAGGAACATTCTGAGCATTTGAGATTAGTTTTACAGATAATGAGAGAGAAGCAATTATATGTTAAGTTTAGTATATGTGAATTTTGGCTTGACCAGGTGATATTTTTTATTCATATCGTATATAAACAGGGCATACAGATAGACCCAAAGAAAGTTGATGAAATAGGAAGCCCCAAGAAATGTGTCTAAAATTTAAACTTTTCTTGGACTAGCATGTTATTACAGGAGGTTTGTTTAGGGGTTTTCATTGATCTCAACCCCTTTGAAAAAGCTTTTAAGGATGAATGTACCATTCAGATGGACCAATGAATGCCAAAGGAGTTTTGAGGAATAAAACCACCGATTAACTACAGCACCAGTTTTAGCTATTCTATCTGGATATGGAGGATATGTAGTATATAGTGATGCTTCACACCAGGGGTTAGGATGTGTTTTGATGCAGTATGGTATAATGATTGCATATGTATCAAAAAAATTAAGGTCCCATGAGTTCAACTATCTGGTTTAAGATTTAGAACTTGATGCCGTAGTGTTTGTTTTGAAGATTTGGAGACATTGTCTGTATGATGAAACATTTTAGATATTTACAAATCATAGAAGTTTGAGATATTTTTTGAGTTAGAAGGAACTGAATATGAGACAACGACGATGGATTAAATTGCTTAAAGATTATGATTGTAGGATTGAATACCATCCTGGTAAAGCTAATGTTATGGTTGATGCATTAAGTAGGAAAGCCAAAAGTAGTGTGGCTCAAGTTCAAACATCGAGGTTACCAAACCTAGTACAACTGAGAGCATTGAATGTTGAATTGAAATTGGGACAGAATGAAGTATTGTTCGCTACACTGAAGCTTAGATTGGTATTGCACGAAAGGATCAAAAAAGCTCAAAGCAAGGATCCAAAAGTAGTGAAGCTTATTGAGAAGTTGAAATAAAATCTGAATTTTGAGTTTGAATTAAGGGATAATGTATTATGGTTGAAGCAGAGATTGTATGTACCTGATGTTGATAATCTAAGAAAATAAATTTTGGAGGAAGCTCACATAGTAGCTTATGCTATGCATCCTAGAACTACTATGATGTACAATACTCTAAAACAACACTTTTGGTGGCCAAGGATGAAGAAACAAGTGCCAGAGTATTTTGTTAAATGTTTTACTTGCCAATATATTAAGGCAAAGCATCAAGCTCTAGTTGGAAAGTTATAGTCATTACCTATTCCATAGTAGAAATGAGAGAGAATCACTATATATTTCGTTATGGGATTGGCAAGGATTCTAAGGCAACATGATGTCATATGGGTCATTGTTGATAAATTAACAAAATCGGCCCATTTCTTATCTGTGAGAGAGAATAACATATTGGATCAGTTAACTCGGAGGTATGTAAATGAGGTAATGAGATTATATGAAGTTCCAATATCCATTGTATTAGACTGGGATCCCAGATTTACTTTGAGATTTTAGGGTAGCTTACAAATAGCTTTGGGTAAAAGGTTAAATTTTAGTACAATCTTTCATCCTCAGATAGACAAACAGAGTGAGAGGACTATTAAAACTATTGAGGATATGATCAGAGTTTATGTTTTAGAGTTTTAAGGAGCATGAGATCAATATTTAGCTCTCATTGAATTTACATATAATAATCATTATCACAGTAGTATTGGTATGGCTCCATATGAATCTTTATATGGCAGAAAGTGTCGATCGCCTTTGTATTAGGATGAAGAGGGCCTAAAGATTGTTAAAGACCCATATTGATTCAAGATACTGTTGATAAGGTAAAATTGATCTGTAATAGGATCAAGGCAGCTCAAGATAGGCAGAAAAGTTATGCAGATCAACATTGGATAGATATGGAGTACCAAGTGGGAGATAGGGTATTTCTGAGAGTATCACCTTGGTGAGGAGTGCTAAGGTTTAGTAAAAAGGGTAAGTTAAGCCCTAGTTACATTGGTCCATATGAGATTACTGAGAGAGTTGGACCATTGGCTTACAAGTTAGTATTACCAGCAGAGATGACTCAGATCCATAATATTTTTCATGTTAGTATGCTTAAAAAATATCAGTCAAATCTGACACATGTGTTACCAGCACAGGAAGTTGAAATTGTGAGTAATTTGAGTTATATTGAGGAACCAATTAAGATGGTTGGTTATCAGACTAAGTAATTGAGAAACCGAGTAATTCCATTGGTTAAAGTCCTTTGGAAGAATCATTCGAGAGAAGAAGCCACATAAGAAACTGAGGAGAACATAAGGAAACAATACCCCTATCTATTTGATCAATTAGGTAAGAATTTCGACGATGAAATTTCATAAAGGGGGAGAATTATAATAGCCCGTTTTCTATACTAAGGGTTAGAACCTTAGACCATTACGTGTAAGTTATATCATTGAGAATTTATGAAATGCATTTCATTCACATGCATATCATTAGCATACACACATGAATTTTGATTTCATACATATTGCAAGGGTAGTATATGGACTCAATTGACATATTCTAGGGTATGAAAGATTTAAAATAAATATGATATGATTGTGTATTGTTTATGTCTTAAATTTTGGTTTGATGGATTGCAATTAGTAAATTGGAATTTAATTGATACAATTGGGAGATTGATGTATTAATATGTACATTTGGAAAAGGAAAAATGTCAAGTGGTAAGATAATTTGACATATGGCAATAGAAGTAAGTGACACGTGGCAGTAATATTGAGTGACAAATAGTTTAGATAATTAGGTGATAGATGGCTTAGAGATTGAATGACAAATGACTTAGAGATTTAGAGAGGAATGGACTAATTATTAAGTGACAATTGGTAGCTTAAGTAGAAGAAATGTAGCATGGTTTTTTATATAACAAGTGTCATAACACTTACCACACACTTATACCCACGACACCCACACACAAGACATAACCATTTTCTCTTTCATTTTTTGCTACATGCCATCTTCTTCTTTTTTTTTCATTTTTGATACTCTCACTTATCCCTCACAACTTTGAGTTTTTCCAAAAGTCTACACTTTGCCACTCCAATATCTTGTTGTTTTCTTCTTATTGCTGAAAACACAACCTATTCCACCTTAAATTTGTGATGATCATGCAAGCTTAAGGGGCTAGGTTAGCTTGATGAATTGAGCTGGAGTTAGGAGATAAGCAAGTAAGTAAAGTGTTATTCTTTATGGCATGCTTTATTAGAAAGATTATGATGATGGATTGTATATGATGTTGTTGATGAAGCATATTGGAATTTGATGAATAAATAGATGCAATCATGTTCTATTTTTGAGTACATGATAAATAATAGTTTATGAGTTGATGTATGGATGAGTTTGAGTTAGGTTTGAGGTGAAATTGATAAGGAATTGAAGAGCAATTAATGAACTATTAAGAAGATATTTAGGATTTGGTATGTAGATGTTAAAATCTGGAGAAAATTGAAGGAGAATGGAGAGTGAACACTTGGTTCACTCATCCCACAATCGTGGGAAGGTCCTCCACGGTCGTCAGAAAAGCTTTGGAAATGAAATTTTATATTTTGTGTGATTATTGAACCAAAAAAGGATAAGTTACTTTATTTTGCTGCATTTGGACTTAATTGAGGCTTAAAATGAACCTAGCTTGATGTTGGATTAGTTGGTTAAGTGTTTGATAAGATTAGGTTGATAATAGATGTTATAACTTAAGGAAAGGATTTTTTGATATTAATGTACCTAAAATCTAGAATTTATGAGTGTTATAGGAATGAAGGTGTTCTTAAGAGTACTATTGTGTTCCAAAGAATATAAGTAATGTGAATTAGGTATGAATGAATGATAATTGGGATATTGTGTTATTATATAATTCTAGAAAAGGATTAGTGAATGTATGATTGATGAATTTAGAATAATCAAGTTTCCTTGAGGTATAAACCTCATTACAAACTAGATGTGTACAAGCTATGATGTTTGAATGATCGAGACTCGTGATTAAAGATGCATATCTAGGAAAGTCAATTAAACATGCATTGAAATGACACAATACATGTGCATGATTGAATATTTATATGATTAGTCAACTTAGTAATGTGTAAAATATGTGTGAATTGCATGACTAAAGAAGCACAAGTTGAACTTTAGCATCCAGGCATTGTCGAATCGCTAAGGCAATAGCTTATCTAAAGCGTATAGGGAGTTAACCTAGATGTTTTATCACTATGATTGATTTGTTTCTATTTAAATTTCAGTTATTGAACTAGTATTGATATGATTATGATCATTCTGGACATTGATGGTCTAAGGAGTTTGATATTCGGGATTATATTAGGAGTCCTTTCTAATTATATATGAATTTGGGAAATATGTGTACTCAACTAAAAGTTGAATGCCAGACTCAGATCCAATGAATGTGATAAATGACTATGCACATAGAATGAAAGTTATTAATAGTATATTTTATAAATTGATGCATTCCATCATATTGTTATGCATGATCAGATAAAGGAGTTGTGACTGGAGTGACCAGTGTGAAAAGAGCTTAAAGCTTAGAAATGTGCATAAAGAGCCACAGGCTCAGTTATTATTGAGCCCGGTATCTACAATGGTACAAGATAGTATATGAAATGAGCTTCGTATCCACAATGGATACAGAACAGAAAATAGGCGCTCGGTCATAACAAAGTAAAAATGAATGGAGTCACATGTGCATTTGCATATACAACTTGATATGTATCACATGGATGATTGAAATGAATTATTAGATTATTTTGAAATAGAGATGTGAAATATTATACATAAGCTGTACTTGTTGAAGCATGATCAAATGTGACATATTATTAAAAAAAATTGGACGATATGATTTGCTTGTGAATTGGATTATGAATTGTCCTTGTATTTTAATATGAGTGAGCACATCGATGATGGTTCATTCACTGAGTTCGCAAACTCATCAAAATTGCAAACATTGATTTTCAGGTACGAGAGAGACCTAGCTTCTAAGATAAACTAGTAGAAGTCTAATACTGTCAAATTTTGGAAACAAGAATAGCTCAAAGGTCTGGTCAGCTGATATCTGAGGAGTTTAGTAGATCATGTTTGTTTAGTTTCTCATTTCATGTGAAACATTTTTTAATAGAGTAGTAAACTCTCAGATGTTTTTAGTATTTTAAATATATGGATTATGAAATGTAATTCTACAATGTAAGTTATGTTGTGAATGAAATGGGAACAGTTAATCTTTTAAATATTTGTGTTCTGTATGATGCCATAATAAGTTGCTATGATTGCTCTAACATGCCATTTTTATAAGGTATGTTCTTGAATGTCCTCTAGATATTTGGGCATATGCTCCATGGTAGTGGTGTGTTATATAAACATTGAGATGGAATCCTAAAGAAGATAGGATTTATTGGAGATAAACAGGTTTTGTTGGAGATAAACATGTAGACGATTTATTGGAGATTTGATCAATTTTTTTTAGTTGCGTTTCTTTGTGCTTTTGTAAGCAATTGCAAGCTTTATTGATTAATTCTTTGTTGTTGCTATATGTGGAGTTCTCTATGATCAACCTAATGTGAAAGATGTATCTCTGGGCTCAAACCAAATATGAAAAGAATTTGGTGAAGAAATTTAGGCTTCAGATGCACGTCAAGCTAGAACACTAATAAGTAAGTCAACAAAGTTGAACAAAGATGATCATGGGGAGTTTGCTTTATCTAATCATGGATCGACCTGACATTTGTTATAGTATGGGAATATATGCAGGTTATCAATCCAACCCCAAAAATTCTTAGTTGGCAGCGGTAAAATGGATCATCAGATATGTAAGTGGTACTTCTGAGTTTCGATTATGGTATTTATGTGATTTTATTTCTTATTTGGCTGGTTATAGTGATGCTAATTGGGTTAAAAATTTAGCCGACAGAAAAAGCACATTTGGGGGTTGTTGCTTTCTTGGAAATAATATTATTTCATGATACATTAAGAAATAAAACTCCATCTCATTATCAACAGTAGAAGCGGAATATATTGCAGTTGGAAGTTGTTGTTCTCAACTTTGGTGGGTGAAGTAAATGTTAGAAGATTATAGAGTCGGTCAAGATGTTTTAACTGTTATGTGTGATAAGAAGAGTGCTATAAATATCTACAAAAACTCGGTTCAGCATTAAAGAACCAAACATATTGACTTGAAGTATCATTTTATTCAAGAGCTAGTGGAGACTAAAGTTGTAGTTATTTCTTATGTGAGAACTAAGAAGCAGCTGATCGATTTTTTTATGAAACCTTTTGACTCCATCAGGTTTGAAAATTTTCGAGGGCCTGTGTGTTTTACAATTTTGAAGTATATTGATGTAGTTTATTATTAAAACAAAGGGGGTTCACCCTAATTTTTTTTTTATTTTTCAATTACCGTCGCACACCCCCAACCCTTCTTCTTTGTTTTTAAAAATTGCCTACCCGCCCAAAGACCTCCTTCCCCCTTCCTCATTTTCGAACCTTCTCTTGTCTCTCTTACTGCCGTACCACACTCTTTTGACTCTCTCACTATGACACCCCACTTCCGCCTCTCACTACTTCCATATGCACAACAAAAATGATGAAGTCTAAATGTCTAACCTCCTCCCGCACTTCTGTCCATGCGCTGGCTGATTCTTCTTCTCGGGCTCTCGAAGACCCACAATCCATAGTTGAGCCCCCTTGCCTTTCAAGCCCTCTGTGGAAAAATCCTCCTCAAGCATCACCAAAAACTAATGTTGGGTCATCCTCAGTGTTAACTATTGAGCTTCCCATCCTTCCTCCAATTCGGTGCTGCAATATGTTGATGCTGACATTCAACGGGTTTTATCTCATCTTATTAAGGAATTATCCATTGATGGTTCTTCTTCTACTTTAGAGGATGTCAATGCTAAGCCTACTGAACCACCACCTTCGGCTGTCTCTAACCTGCCTGTTGCTCCTTCCATTTCTAAAGGTTGTGTGAAACAAATGGCTCGGAAGTCAGTTTGGGTGCCTTGTCATCAATATCCTACTCTCTTCTCAGTGGAGTAAGCCTTGTCCATTGAATTTTAGTCATTGGCTACTCAATATAAATGGGACACTCTCTCCACTGCTGGGTTTGATGTTGACCATCCTATTAATTTGGCTGAATATAAAAGCTTTAATTTGGATACTTTGTTCAATAAGAGACATTTGTTAACTGTTGCATTATTTCCCCAACATTTTAATGCTAAATTGGTCTTGGAGTAAATTTGGATAAAGGAGTGTTGGATGAGACTGCTCTATGTTTTCATATGGTATACGTGCAGGGGAAATTGTTTAAATTTGATCCTGATTTACTGAATGAATTTTTGGGGCTTGTTAATTTGAATGAGGATCAGTCGCATATGGATGGCTTTGATGTGAGTAATGACATGTTGACTAGTGTTTTAACTAGTGGGAAATTGTCTTCTTGGCCTCTACGATTGTACTCCGTGCTTCAGATTTATCACAGAAGTTTTTTGTTATTCATAAACTTTTGTTAGCTAACTGATTGCCAAATACCCATATTGTGACTGTGTATCCTGCTCAAGCCAAGTTTGTGTGGGCGATTGGCACCAGAGTCAATTTCAATCTACAACGATTAATTATTGAGGCTATGCTTACGACTGTTAGTAAACAACAATCTTTATTGAGCTTTCTTTATTTAATTACTCGATTTTTGCATGCACATGGTGTCTCTCGTGTTGATTCCACTATACTTAAGCCTGTGTCTTTTATGAATATCTCGCCTCAGATCCTAAATTTCAATAAGCAAGCTCGGGTGATTAATTTACCATACTCCTCTTTTGGGTCATCCACACAGCCAACTACATCCATTGCCAACACACAACTGCCTTATTTGTTGAAATCGATCAGATTTAGGGTATTTTTTAGGTTGGTATGGATGCTCTTTGACAACTTAAACAACAGGTTCTTCGTTCAACTTCTTCTTGTAACTCGTAACCTCTTTTGGCATTATTTTATCCTAAGGGGGAGATGAAACATGTTTATTCAACTACTGGTATTTGTAGCTTTATTGGTGACAATTAACTGTAGATTTGGCGATTAATATTGACTTTGATGTTATTTGGATATTTATTATTATGATTGTTTAATTCAGGAGAGTTTCCATATCTTTTGTTCAGGGCGAGATTTTAATATGACAAATAATTCCAAAAAGAGGGAGATTGTTAAGATATTTTATTTTTGGACATTATTTGTATTTTAATATATTTGGTATATCTTTTGTGATAAGAAGTTGACTTGGTATAGAATTCTACTATATTGGACTATTAGAGATATAATCCTAAAGAAGATAGGATTTACTGAAGGTAAAGATTAAAATGGAATCCTAAAGAAGATAGGATTTATTGGAGATAAACATGTAGGAGAATTATCAAAGATTCGATCAACTTTTTGTAGCTACGTTTCTTTGTGTTTTCATAAACAATTGCATGTTCGATTGATTGATTCTTTGTTACTGCTATATATGGATTTTTCTATGTTCAACTGAAAAAGTTCACAGTAGATTTTTGTTGGATGAATCCCCAAAATTATGGTCTAATACGGCTACACATATATTGGAGTGCTCTATGGCTCAAGTGTTCTTTTGTTTCTTGTAATTCTTAATTTAATCACTTGAGATATTATTTATCTTCGTTATTATTGATTGTTTCAAAATTCTCTATTGAGGTTAGTGATAGTGGTAGATTGCATAATGTTTTAATGGGTAGTTTAGTATGTGTTTAGTTGTTAAATTGAATAATTAGTTCATGTTTAGGTTAGGATTTTGTTATTTAGTTAGACATTTGTGTATAAAGTGTTTTATGGGTTTGAACATGCCATTGAGCTTAAATTTTGTGTATTTGAGGTGCCTTGATATGTTTGTTATTGTTTCATATTAAATATCGAAGAACAAAGAGAATTCGAAGGAAATTGGGGCAAGGCCCAGACCAACGATCGTGGTTGTGATAGAAGCATGGATAGTGACAAAGAGCAATGCCACGATTGTGGGCTTAGGCCTTGCTCCGAGTTTCCTTTGAATTCTCTCATGATCGTAGCCTGCACAACAGACAATGCAGACAGCCTCCCGAACATGAATTATCGAGGGAAATTTGGGACTTTTGGACTCAGGAAAAACCTAGGATTTATCTAAAATAGAAAATACTATATAAAGAAAAAAAAACCCTAAAGGGAGCTCTAACCTCTGGCACTTTGAGAAAAATTCTCTGTTAAGGTTAGCATGAGGTGGTCATGCTATTGGGTGTGAAATACTTTCATGGGTGTGAGTACGAGTGGATAGCATCAAAGAGTGAGTAGTATCGGCTTCGTAAAAGCCTTATATAAGACTATTATACTTGGGTGAAAGTTGATTAATCTGGGTGAGGGCCCTACAGATGTAGGCATTATGTGTCAAACTACGTTAACAAATTTCGTATATTGATTTATTTATTGCATATTAAGTTTTTCTGCTTGTTATTAAATTTTGGAAAGTTCGCAGTTGCTAATCCAATTACTTTCTGATAAGCAACCGTCAGTTTGAGTTTGAAGTAACTATAGTAGAATATACATCTTGTGGAACTACAACCTCGAGTTTTTCAACAAAAATAAAATATTTTTTATTCTAGAAAATTAAAACAATATTACAATACAATTACAACATATTAAAATACCATAACTAGGGACCAAGGGCATACTATTTCAAATAAGTTGCTTGCATAATCAATGTATATCATTTCTCACATAACTGTAAAATTCTTCTGCTACTCTTGTGTATATAAATGCACCTTATATGCATATAATTACACTAATTTGACATTTAGTATAGCTAATTGGACACGTAACCAATGGCAAAGAATGATAACATAATTATTTTTTGAAAATTAAAAAGAATTCATTAATATCCATGAAAGACATCAAAAAAGGATAATATAGTGAGAGTAAAACAAAATAAGATACAATAACATAGTTGATTTAAGGTAAAAATAGAATTAGAGGTTCCACCTTCTTTTGATATAAGAGTTTAGTTGATCAATCACTTGATGTGTAACATACCACTCCCATAGAGTATAAACCTGGACATACCAGAGGATATTTGAAAACATACTTTATGAAAATGGTACATTAGGACAATTAAACCAACTCATTTAAGGCATCAAACATATCATAAGCATTCTAAAAACACATTTCTTCTTATTTCATTCACAAACATAAAAGTCACATGTCAATACAATTCAAAATCCATATATATATAACATTTTATTTTGAGTGCAAAACTCAGTATAAAAAATATCACATGAGATGAGATGCTAATACACAAGACATCTATCTAGACTCCTCAGATTCATCTGATCAGACTTCTGAGTCATTCTTGTCCCCAAAATGCAAGTAGTAGACTTATACTATATAACCTCAGTAGCTAGAACTCCCTTGAACCTGAAAAACAACGTTGCAATTTTGATGAGTTTGTGTAACTCAGCGAGTGAACCATCATCAATGTATTCACTCAAGTCAGAACACAAAAATAAGTATATCATATCATCCACTATTGAATACCACATCACATTTCATCATACATAAACAAGTACATCATGTAAGCTATTAATAACACAACCTCATTTACTTCAACTGTATTTCACTAAATCAAAACAATTCAATAATTTATTTTAAATCAATACATGTAGTGATGTATATGAAAATGCACATGTGTTTCATTCTCTTTTTTTTGTGACCAAGTGCCTATCAACCTAATTTACTATCCAGTATCCATTACAAATATCGAGCTCATTTCTGAACTGTATCCATTGTGGATACTGAGTCCATGTTATCTGAGCCTGAGGCTCTTTTTCATAATCCTGAGCTCAAAGCCCTTTTCTCACATCGGTCATTGATCATGCATTTCAATGTAATGAGATGCATCATTCATATGCCATACTTTCATTTCAGTATACTCATGCCATATGACAAGCTCCTCATATCTAAGTCTGGCATTTATCAATCAATAGTACACACATTTTAGATGAAACATTCAATTCATACAGAAGCACGTATAATTGATTTTACACATCTAAGTTAACTCACAGTACCCTCCAGAAAAGCTATTGCTCTGATGTTTCGGTAATGTCTAGATATTGACAATCGCCTTGCGCATCTATCATCATATAATACACACATAGTTCTTAATTTCTAATTTGTTTAATCATATGAATATACAATCATGCACATGTATATGTGTCATGTTTTAAAGCATGCTCAATTGACCTTCCAGGTATGTATCCTTATACAAAAATCTTAACCATTCAAACATTACAGCTTGTATACAACTAGTTTGCAATCATGTTTATACCTTAAGTAAGCTTGATTTATTCCAACTTCATTAATCATACTTTCATCAAACTTTTCTAGCAATATATATATTCATACAATTACCCAATTCTCATTTACTATTACCGCATGTTCTTCAATGCTCATTCATTCATGCCTAAAACACATTATTCATATCCTTAATATCATGTTTGCATTCATAAGAACACATTTATTCCCTTGACAACTTATAATGTCCATATTTGGATACATAGTTATCAAACAGTCCATTCTTTAAGTTATGACATCAATTAACAACCTAAACTTATCAAGCTCTTAACCAATTAATCAAGTAACAATCTAGGTTTATTCCAAGCCTTAATCAAGTCCATTAATCTTGTTAACTGATTTAATGACTACTTATTCTTTTTTTCTTTATTTAGGAAAAATGTGAAAAGGCAAAGGGAAATAGAGGAAAAATAAAAACACCTCACAATCAAGGGTCTAAAATCATTTGTAATTGTCCGAAATGAATATGTAAGATATTTGTTTACAAGTTATAATTATATTAATAAACATTATATTATTTATTATGCCTTGTATTTTTCTTTCATAAAATAGAGAGAGAAGGAACTACGTGGACAAGAGTGTGATAAGATCATATTATACAAAGTCACTTACTTTAAGGAAGGTTAAGGATGGATGTCAGAAGAAGCGAAAAATAACTATGTAAGTATAAATTTTTTTTTAAATTTTAAGTTTATTTATTGATGTAGTACTAATTAATAACATTTGCTTTAAATATTGTTTTTGTTTTTTTAATTTTAGAATAAGATGCAAGAGTTGATACATAAATTGATGTATGAGGGCAATGAGGTCGATGTAGAACATTTGCAATATCGTGCTTAGTACATGTTCTAGCTATATCAACAATATTGACTTTAGCCCTAAGCCAAATGTTTCAACCTCATCAAGATCCACACACTTTCAACATCGTGAAGAGGAAAAAAAGACACTTAAGGCTCAATTAGAGCATACTCGAAAAAGTTGCCTAAGCATGATAAATACCTTTAAAAAATAATTGGAACGGATTATCAAAGCAATGAAGATGAAGGTGAATGGTATTAATTATATCTCTTATACTTTTTTCTTTTAATTCATGTTTTATTATAATTTAAAATTAATACTTTTTTCTCATATTACATATTGAAAAAGATGCAACGACTGAGTGATTTATATTATAATTTCTAAATCAGTATATGTATTTATTATTTTATATATAAGAATTGTTGAAGTTGTAATTAAAATCTTGTATACGAAGAAATGTAATGATATTTTATTTTGTTATATACAATGCTTCAAATTTTCAATTCTTTTTGTATAATTTTTATAATAAATTAACAATAAAAATATATAAAAACATTATATAAAATAATATCGATAAAAAATGTAAGAAATAATTTATTCCAACATGGTATAACCTTTCGCTAAAACTTAAACAAAAAATTTATCTAAATTTTACTAAACATAGCTAAAAACATTTGGCTACGTTTTAAGAAACGTAGCTAAAAACTTTTTCCTACATTTATAGAAATGTAGTGTTGATTGAAAAACAGACTATTAGTTTTACACTCAAAACTGCAAGTATACGAGTCGTGACTTGTAGTAAAAAGCGGATATCGATCCCATAAGAATTATGCTTAGGCACCACTTAATTCAAATTGATCTTTGTTTAAGAACCAAATTTTTTTATGGAAATAAACTAGACAAAAATTAAATTAAACAACTAAAACGATGCACAAATGATAATGTGAAAATGCAGAAACTTGGAATTTAAGATTTTAACGATCAGAGATCACTTTTTCCCTATCTTATCTCCCTCCTATTTTGTTAATTGAATTGTGCCTCACCTAAAATTTCCTAATGTATTAAACACCCTCTCTCAAGGTGTAATTAACTATCAATAGACAAATTAAATGGAGATGATTAAACAATCTCTCAATCTACAAAATCAATCCATCAATTCAACTAGTTATTAAGTTATCTTATGGGTAATCAACTAATTAACCAAGATCTCTCTCTAATCAATCAATTAACTTGATGAATGTAAGTCTATAGAGTGTCAATGCTCACTATACAACCCTACACAAATTACCCAACTCAATTTTTTAATATATTGCCAGGTATAAGTACATCATTCATCAAAACCATCATTCATTCAAATCAATAAATAAGAGTTTAATAAGAAGTTTAAAAATAATCTCTACAATAAATTAGTCACTCATGATGTCATTAACATCCCCAACAATCAAATAATCCATCATATAAATGCTAGAAGAGAAAAAAATGAAAGAAAACTAAATGAATCAAATTCCTCCTCTTATTTGCCCGAATTTGGAAAATCCAACATTGGTATGCTCTTTGCCCAATTGTGAATGAAAAACCTTGATTCTCTACCTCTCTCAAGACTCTAAACCTGTGTTTTTACTCAAGAAGGCAAGTCTCCACCGATGCTCTTTTGTCCATAGGGTTTTATGTCTTTACATAGTCACAAAAACCTAAAAATAAATCAAACCCGTGTGTATCTTCAAGCTAGGCATCCCGCAATTGTGCGAATTGGCATGAATCCTACGATCATTGGTTCTTGTGTTATAAATCCTCCAATTCTTTTCTCTTCTCTTGGTCTCTAGCTCAATCGCAAAGGTGGCCACCCTTTATTCCTACATCAAAATGATCAATTCTTAACCTCAAACATAAAAGAATAACCATGAAGATCAAACAAAACAAACACATACAAAATAAATCCTAAAACATAACAATAATAACCTATTATGCAAGAAACACATGTCAAACACTTAGAAAACACAAACTAATGCACAACTATCACGTAGCTAAAAACACATGAAACTTAGCCAAAAATAGTTTTTAGTTTTAAAAAACGAGTGTAGCCAAACTTATTGGTGACGATTTCTCCAATCATCGCTAAAAGTTTTTTACAACGAAAGTAAGTGTTGAAAAAAAATTTTAATAACAATTAGCACAAAACGTTGCCTACAGTTTTTAGCTACAAAGATTTTGTGAAATTTTGGGCGACAAAACTAAATCATCACTAATCCCTATTAGTGACAATTTTAGTACCTTTAGTTACAATTTTTTTTGTAGCCAAAGGTTAACTTTGTTGTAGTGAGTGCGTCTATAGTAAACAAAGTAAAAGTTCATTTCCTTTAAATAAGTTTTAAAAAGCCAGTGGTTGTCTTCAATTAGTACATGTTGAATTATATGAATCAATAAGTCTTAAATCATATGGTAGCAGTCAATATTTTTATTACTTACTAATAATTATAACTGCATAAGTTAAGTTTCTCAAATTATGAATAAGAAAAAATTGGATAATTTTAAGAAATTCAAGGTATTTATGGAAAAGTAGAGTGGATGCTTTATAAAAGTTCATTTTTTAGATAACGGTGGTCAATTTACTTATAATAAATTGAATTTTTATGAGAAAATGGAATTTTCAGGGAGTTGACCGCACTTTACATACCAGAACAAAATGAGGTGGTTAAGAGAAAGAATTGAATAATGATTGAAATAGTAAAGAGCAAAAGCAAGCAATCTTCCTAATAAGTTATGGGAAGATGGTGTAGCTAAGGTAGTATGTTTGCTGAATATTCACCTTAAAAGGTAGTTCTTAATCAAACATCATATGAAGTTTGGAAGGTTGAAAGCTATACGTAAGCCATTTAAGAGTCTTTACCTATATAATTTATGCTTTAGTAAAATCATCATCTCACCACAAACTTGATAAAATATCATTTAAAATTGCATTTTTGTTAGTTACAACGTTCAATCTAAGGCATATGGGTTATATAATCCTATGAGTGACAAAGTGCTTATAAGTAGAGATGTGATATTTAATAAGATAAACATTAGACTTAGAGCACTTGTAAATATACTGCAGCCAATTTTCTGCTAATTAATAAGTTTCTTCAAACTAATACAACTAAAAATTCATAATCAACTTAACTTTTTGTCCTCTTCACCAGGCAATAACTCATCTACTCTAAAAGTATTCTTTCTTTAAATTCTTTTAATGAGAATCTCCAAGAAATTTTAGGCCTTTAGAAGACATATAAACCTTATAATTTTGCTCTATACGTTTTTTATTCCACCTACTATGAAGAAGGCGCAAAAAGTTAAGAATGGCAAAATGCAACAAAAAAAGAAATGTAGGTTATTCACAAAAAAAGAGATAATAAATTTAGTAAACTTACTTAAAAGGAATAATGCTATTAGACTTAAAAGAGTGTTCTAAACAAAGTGCCACATTAATGGTAGTATACAAAAGAACAAAGCTCACTTAATAGTGAAAGGATATTGCTCAACAATAAGGTATCAAGTTTGAAGAGACATTTTTTCCAATTGCCCACTTTGAAATAGTAAGAATTTTCTTAGCTTTACTTGCACAATTTCAATGGTTTGTGTACCAATTTGATGTTAAATCCCCTTTTTAAATAATAAAATGGAAGAAGATGTTTATGTTAATCAACATGAATGCTTTATTGTGGGAGGTGAAGATAACAAAGTGAACATCTTGAAGAAGACTTTATATAGCCTAAAGTAAGTTCTTTGACATAGTACATCAAGATTAATTCTTCTTTTTTTGGAAAACGAGTTTGAAAGCAAAACAGTTGAGCTAACTCATTACGTGGAGAAGCAATTAATGTAAATATAAATTTTTGGATATATATA
>JANQBM010272624.1:0-21264 GCA_025594535.1 Erythroxylum domingense
GATGCATTTCATTTCATGAATGCATGACAACATAAAGGC
The DNA here is from genome assembly GCA_025594535.1 of Erythroxylum domingense. Taxonomy (NCBI): domain Eukaryota; kingdom Viridiplantae; phylum Streptophyta; class Magnoliopsida; order Malpighiales; family Erythroxylaceae; genus Erythroxylum; species Erythroxylum domingense. Next base: position 40 of record JANQBM010272624.1, read on the forward strand.
AGTTGTGACCAGAGTAGTCAGTGAAAAAGAGTTTAAAGTTTAGAATGTGGTAAGAGCCTCTGGCTCACTATATAAAATGAGCCCTATATCCCCAACAAATAAGGGACAGTATTAATGAGCCCAGTATCCACAACGGATACGAGTTAGTGAAAAAGACATTCAGTCACAACAACGTAATAAATGAATGTGAGTCTCATGAACATTGCATATATACATGTTATGTATGATTTGAATGATTGTAATGTCTTGTTGAATTGAGTTAAATGAAAAATGTGAAAACTGATGAACAAAGTGTTTTGTGATGTTATATGATGATAAATGAAATGATGTGAATTATGTGATTGTATGAATTGTTGTGTTATGTGATATGAGTGAACCATCGAGGATGGTTAACTCACTAAGTTTGCAAAACTCACTAAAATTGAAACATTGACTTTTTAGTTTCGAGAGAGACGATATAACTTCTAAGACAGTTCAGAAGAGATCTAGTACTGCTTTTGGATAGAAGACATGGCTCAAAGGTTGGTCAGCTGGGACTGAAGGAATTAGATAAACTTTTTGTATAATTTGTCATTTATGTAGTATGTTTTGTCTGAGAGGTCGTTGATATTTTATATACATGGATGTTTTATGTAATGCTACATTGTATATCATGGTTTATGAAATGAAACGAGGAAATTTGGGTTTAGACATTAAGATAATTATGTTTTTAATTTATGATGCCATAAGTTCATGGAAAGTGATATAGTTAATGCGCCGCTTCCGTTGGGCATGTGGTTCCGTCGGGCATGTGCTCGAATGAGTTCATAGAAAGTGATATAGTTAATACACCACTTCTGTCGGGCATGTGCTCGAATGTCTGATGGACGTACGGGCAAAAATGTCTAATGGGAGTAGGGTGCTACATCTAAAGAGGAAGTTAATTATAAAGATATGGAATACTCATTGCCAATAATTGTATGTCATAGTGGTACAAATTTTTTAGTAGAGTATAAAAGAAGGGAAGTGTTTAGGTGCATATTTCATAATGGCTTACTAATTGATGATCTTAGGATCTTTGTATGCTACGATGCTTGGAATGAGTAATTTTAATTTTTAATGCATTTCTTTTGATGGTATTTTATAAGGATTAGTTGTTTTTATCATAATTATTAATTGTTTAGTATAATTATTGATTTATAGTACTTATTTATTGCAACACAATTGCAATTTTTATTATGTCATATATATGTCATATTTATGATATATGTCAATAAATTTATTTAAATATAATGGCTAACTATTGATAAACTATAACCCAAAATAAGAAAACTATGAGGCATATGACTTTTGCAAAAAAAAATTCCCTTACGTTATTTTTCTAAATAACATGGATAATAATATCATGCGAGAGTTCTTGATGTATAACAATGCTAATAACATATGATCTATATTGGTAGCACCTTTTAGTAGAATTTTAATAATTAAGTTAGGGATACTTATTATTAAGTATGAAACTTGTAAGAAAATTCTAGATCATATATAAGTTATAAATCAATAAAATGAATATAATTTTAAATTTAATTACCTTTTGTTGTCGTACATTTAAATCAATAGAAGGATAACAATTTTCTTGATTAAAAGAAGTTCAAATATGTATCGTAAGTTCTGTTATGTCTCTAAAGTTCAATGTTTTGAACAGTAAAAACAAAAAAATCAAATAACATTAACAATTCAATCATTTACCATTTCTTGAATGTTTCAAACGCTAAAAACAAAACATTAAAAATAAAAGCCTTAAAGCATGCATGGAAAGGTAATTCATTCCTTATTAAAACCAAAAACTTAAAACATTAGAGGGCTTTCATCAAATACCTTACAGGCAACCAAAATTCAGCCCAAACTAAAAAAAAAAATTCTATCTTTTTCCTTTCTTCACTAACATTAACACATTGAAACAACCATTCAACCATTAAAAGTCTCAATGCATGCAAACAACTCAACAACTCACCCCAAAATTGATGATCAAGATAACATTTAACAACAACAATGAAAGAAGAAGAAAAAACCTTGAACAAATTTAGAACTACTTACTAGCTCGAGTACAATTGCAGGGAGATGATGGAGGACAAAACCAAGACAACGAGATGAAAGAAGATGAATGAACAAAGAGAAGTAAAAGGGAAGAAAAATCGCGCATGAGATAAGAGAGGCCGAAAGAATTCAGGAGGCGAGGTGGGAGAGGGGGTCGAGTTTGTTTCATTAATTAGATGCTAGGACGATGTCGTTTATCATTGAATAAACAACATCGTCTCATCTTATTTTTTTTACAGGCTAAAACATTTGATGACGAATTCATATTTCGTTGCAAAATGTCCAACATTTACCTACCAAAATCAAAAACTGTCGCCAATACTATACTTTTTTGATAGATTTTTAAATTTTTCAAAATTTTAATGATAGAAATTATAGATAATAAATACAATTTTATGAGACCACATAAAGTTATGAAATCATATTTATTAAAAAAGATTAATAAAAGTATAAATGAAAATTTTCTTAACTAAATTTATTTTTATAGTTATACAATCCTTGTCATTAACATCATATAGTAATCTTTGAAGTGAAATTGTTGTTAAAGTCATTTTGAATAATATTAAATATTATTTTAAAAATATTATATTAACATTGATTTCCATTTTTACTATATTGCAATTTATTTTTAATTAAATTGCTATTCTTATTAGTTTCATATATGGTAATTAATAAAATGTTATATGAATGTATACATAATAATCGTAACTAGCATAATGATTTATGAAATATTAAATTATATATAAATTTTCTCATATCTTACTTATGTAATATTTTTATTACTCTATTTAATAATAATTATCTATTTATTATATAAAAATTTTGTACTGTAACATATAATTTGTATATTATATATAATTATGTTAGCCAAAGATGAATCCAAATGGCAATGAAAAACCATTTGGAAACAGGTTTTTTAATCCTCACCAAATGGTATATTTCTTTTAACTTAATCGAAAACGACATTGTTTACCTTAACAACAAACGACGTCATTTTTTGTTAGGTTATTAACACGAAAATGAACCTCTTTTTATTTTCGTGTTAGCTGTTAACATTCCTCTTCGTTCACGGTCCAATAAGCATCGTCCCCTCTCTTGTGGTCATCTCTTGTGTTGTGGTTGTAAGCGTCAAAGAAGCATCCATACCTGTGTTGGTATTGTTTTTCTTGTCTATTTTCAAACCCCCCTTCTTGTGCTCTGTTTTATTGATACATTTAGGTGTTTATTGTAAGTTTGTGTTCTACTTATGGTTTATGGGTTTTGTTTATGTTTATGTTTGTGTTTGGAAGATGATTTATTGTCTTTGTTTGTTAGTTGTATATAGGTTAACTGTTTTTTGCCACCTTCAATGCTTCTTTAAGGAAAGCCTGCTAGCGATTTGATGAAAGGTCTGAGAGAGTATTTAACTCTTCTAACAGACCTTTTCTTTTTGTTGTTAGGGGAAAACACTCTTTTTCAGTATAAACCAATTGTTCATATAGAAAATTTCACATTTTTATTATAATAGTAATATAACCTTATATAGAAAATACTATATTGCTGTACATAAAGAACATGGTCATGTGTAATCTACCATAAATTCTAAAATTGAGATATGATATAAAGATAAATGGATAACTTTCATTTTTATAAGGGTAACTTTCATCTCAATAGGCAGATAAAAGACATATAACTAGTGAACTATAGTACTTTGACTTATCATCAAGAATTTAATTGAACATAATGAATTTTATGCTAAATTGACTTTTCAAAATATAATTGTTTCATCAAGGAATGTCAACGTGGCGACTAGTTTCCAACGATAGAAATGAGCTTCGCTGGGAGGAATGTGGCAAAATTATCCCTAATGAAAAAAAAATCAATGTAGAATAAATCCTCTCTTCATACACTAATAACCCCTTGCCTTCCATGGTCGATCTTCTTCTTCAAGATTTTTAGTATCATCCAAACTACCTCTCTTTCTTTATTATTTGTATCTGGTTTCCTATTATGAAGCTATTATATATATGAACATCTAATTGTATATATTATGGGGGTTTTTGTTTCCATTTTTATTTTTGGTTTTCTAATTTTGTTTTCAAATTGAGTAAAAAAACCTATTTGTTTAAGTTTTTAGTTTTGGTTTCTTCCATTTTTAAAAAATTATGAAAACCATAAAAAATGATTTTTGATTCCTATTTTTGTTTTTTTTCATAATTTTTTACTATCATTTAATATATTATTTAATTATTTAAATTTTAATAAAATTATGAATAATTTAATTCAAAAATATATATTTAATAAATTAAAATTAATTATCAATAAAAATTATGAATAATTTAATTTTATTTAATTTTAATAATTAAATTATATGTAGTTAAAATTTAATAATTAATAATAAATATAATTAAATTTAAAATATAAATATTCAAATAAAATTTAATTTAATAATTAAAATATATTTCAAATAAATATTAATTTTAAATAAAATTTTAATTTTTAAATTATTTATTTTGTTAAAATAAAGTAATATTAAAATAAATATTATATAAGAGATTAAATAAATTTATTTAATTAAAAATAATTTATCTTTAAGTTTTATCTAATATATAATTATTATTAGTGATAAAATATAACTACATTAATATTAACGACCAAACAAAATTTTATTTTTATTTAAAAAACAGAAATAAAAAATTGAAAACTACAACAGAAAACCAGAAATAAAACTAAACGAGGCCTATATGTTTTGTTAAGCTTCCTTAAATCTTCAAAAGAACATAGATGGAAATGGAGGCGGTAATGATGTCATTATGGTCTATACAGGATTAGAGAAATCGGTTGTTTTGGATTAATCTTTTATTCGAATTACTATCTGTTCAATTAGGTATGCATGTGTTCCAATTTGGGTTTGTTATACGATTTGACTAAACTAGCTATATAAGTTCTATACTAATTGTGTCCTAGGTATACTAACAGTTCATCTAATTTAGTGATCCATACTGCATCTGGAGATTCGTTCACTGTATCTTCTGCTAGTTTAGTTATAGCCAAGAAGTTATTAGAAGAGGGTGTCAATAACCCAACACTTGAAGGAAGATCTTTGATCTTTTCAATTGATACCTTCAAACGTGCAAGGACCCTTCTTGGAAATCCAGATATAGGAAACTCATTTACCTTTATCGACTCTCATATCATTTGGAATCCAAAAAATTAATTATTTTATTTCCTTTTCGATGGAATCAGTGTGAAACTTTATTTATTGTTATGTCTGAAAGAATTTTGGAAATAGCCTCTCTACTAGTTAAGGGTAAGGTTGTGTACTATTGGACCTCCCTAGACCCCGCGTATTAGCAGGATTCATACTGGATGTTGTTATTGTTATTGTTGTATGTTTGTAAGAAATGTTAAACTTCTAATTAAAATCTTGTACTACTTATCATATATCATTATATTATATTGCTACCATTATCAATATTTTTATACATTATTTTATTGTTAATAGATATTAATGGTTAACAATAATAGTTAACTTAAATTTATGATATTGTTATCTTATTAAAATTAAAATTTTAGGTATTATTATCTTTTTATCTCCAAAATATATTTATATGATTATCTTTTTATGTCCAAAATATATTTACTTTTCAAAATTTAAATTACCTACCATCTGTTTTTCAACAATATGTTTAAAACTTTGAAAACATTTTATAATTTTTAGATGCTCCATTCTATTTTCATGAAATTTTTTTATAAACGGAGGTGTAGTACTATGTATAATAGGCATTATTAAAGAATCATTTATATATAAATCCATATATTTAAACAAATTTATAGTTTGAATGCATTAGCTATTTAAATAAATTTATAAACAAGGCAAATGAAAAAATATGCAAAATCATATAAATGTCAATTATAATTAACCTTAATTAGGATTATTAAGTACACTTAGAATTAAAAAATATTATTATTATTAAGAATACTATCACATACAAAAATTTATCAAAATTTTCCTAACAATTTTATCATATTATTTAAGATCAACTCAAATTCGTTGCTAAACGTATAATTATCAACCTCTAACGATGTCCGTAATCGTCACTTAATGCTATCATATTGGTAATGAATCCTTAAAATAGTCGCAAAAAGTTGCTCCTTCTATGACGCTTCTCAATACTCGTGGCAAAATATATTCATTTATTAGAACTTTGTACGATGATTTATATAATCGTTGCAAAACGAAAATATATTGACGACGAACTGCTTTTACTGTCACCATTTATAATTGCCATTTGTGTCGATTGCGGTTAATTGTCACCAAATATATTGATTTACTATGACTTATTGCGACGATATTCCTATTTGTAGCTCAAGACTATCATATAGGTGATGAAATTCGATAACCATTATAAAAACTTGCTCCTATTGTGACGATTTTTGTTAACTATCATAAAATATATTCATTTACTGACACTTTTGTATAACGTCACAAAATATTAGACTTTAGGATGTTTAATTCGTCGCCAATAGATGTCTTTTAGCGATGTATTCTAATTCATCACCAAAGAAAACATAGCTAAAAGTCCCTTTTGTTGTAGTGTTAGGATAGTCAAATTAGAAGTTTGTCAGAATCATGGACCTAGACTTTAGCTTGTGAGAATAATAGTAATTCAATTGACGTGTCATGAGTTTTAATATAATCCCTCAATAAAAAGTATGGATAGTAACATAAATATGAAAGTGATAATGACTAGGAGGTCTAAAAGTAGGGCTCGCTGTATAGAGATTATGTAAGTACATCTCAAACTTATGTCAAATGAAAATTTGAACCTTTTGTCCTCTCAATTTATTTTCTTTTTAACTTTTGAAGTCCAAAGTCCAAACATCAGGTCAAATATTTGATACTTTTAATAAATGTATTGCATTTAATGGAAAATAAGTTCTTGATGAGGGATTTTTTTGACTTCTCTCTAAACAAAAATTCTGAAATGCCTTTCGCGTTTGGTGAAAATAATTTTGACTTTCTTAGATTGGTTAATAGTCTCTAATGAGTCTTTTTTCCTACCTTCCATTGTGTTAGATTCCTTGCCTAATCAAGAAACTATCACAGAATCCGCACACATATTACATGCCAGAAGACACACCACTAGGAACAATCTCTCTAGTTCTTGTACAAAACAATCGCCTTCTAGCATCTTTTACTCTCTCTCTCATAAGCTTCCCCTCTCAACTTAGTGCAAACTCTCTTTGACCTAACTTAAGGTCAATATAAAGCACTAACTCTGTTTAACTTACCATTGTTCAACAAATCAATATGATGTTAAATGGTTAGATATATATCCCAATCAAAAAAATATGGTTCTTTCCTTTAGAAGATAATAATTTAGTGTCTCCTTCCTTAAAAATTCTCATAGTTGGAGCTGTAAAATGCTACTCAACACTTTTCTTTTACTGTGCTGACAAAATACCAACCTATCTATAAATGTAGAGTTAGGCACTTTTTAATTGGAGAAAAGTACGGCTAAAAGAAATGTTTGATTCATGAAGAGGATACGTTCCTATTAAGCTCAATTCAGAGACCAATATGATAAAAATCTTGGGGATTGAAGTTTTTGAGCAAGCCTTAGGAGAAACTAGATTGGATCCAAATAAGCCCATATATAACTAGGACATCATATCTCAAACCAAAACCTTAAGGCACAGAGTTATGAGTCCTATCTTTGTATATAACTCACTTTATCCATATGTCTCTTTCCGATGTGGGATGACCACACTTGTGAATTTCCAACATCTTCCCCTTACAAATGGATCTATCCATATTAGACTAGCTCCCCCTTAACCCATAACTCATGCGAAGCCATTTAAGTTACTTTGACCCAAATTTGTGAATCTCTATTTATCAAAATTTGCTAACTTGGCTTTAATACCAATGAAGGAAAACCAAGCCAGAATCTGATCCCAAACATAGCTAAATATTACGAAATTTTTTACAAATGAGTTTCCTAAAAACCAAGATGAATTTAATTATATAAAATGATTAATACAAATGATAATAAAGTGAAAACTTATTTCGTATCTTATTCTAAAGCTTGATCCTTGTTCTTGTCATATCCCTCGAATAGTTTATGAAATTGATCCATCTCAGCCACCGTAGCTGCATAATTCTCTAGCCTCTAATGGTATCTACATAATGGGTTGAGAGAACTCTGTAACTCTCACAGAAAGGGTTAAGCAAAAAGTGCTAGCTCCATAGAGCTTAAGCCTATTTATAATAAGCTTTGGACGTTTTAGTAATTTAATTAAACTTTAATTAGAATTTTAAATAATTCTAATTAAATACCAATTATGCCCAAATAAGATCCAATATCTTATATTGATCTTTATTCATTAACTATCTCATATTTAATCATAAAGTTTCTCAAACGTTACAATCAAGTCTAACTTGATTAAAATATCTTTGCTCTTAATAACCCGTTCTTTATGTGAGACCCATGAGCTTCCCAAATTCGTTAACAATGATTATAAATTGTAATTATAATTCATAATTAGAATTAGATAAATTAAAACTCCTTTTAATTTATGTTTAATTGTCCAAATAAACAATTTATAATCATAGATCAAGATTGGCATTTAGCAACACCCAAATATTTAGGAATGTCAAAGTGGTTTTGACTAATCTTTCCATACATGATTTTTTTTGTATAATTCAATCCTTTCACCATACAATGTTCTGATTAGACATAGACCATGAAATTAATGTCTACCCTATTTTGAGTGCAATCATATTAGTTCTCTGTCATTAGCTATCAGTTCAATTAATAACATTTGTAAACTATTTACAAAATGTCATTCCACCTTGTCCAAAGATATTCCAAATTATTACCAATATAGAATAATAGAATATTCTCCCTAATTACTTTAGGATGATGAATCCTATCTTGATCAAATAACTACCTCCATATAGTTTATGCTACATCTAATGACTACCGATTTAAAACCTATGATTAAATATATCATAAGTAATATCAAAACATAGCAATCCCCATACAAGATAACTTTGGTGACCTCAAGTCAAAGGATTACTTATATCATCATAATCAGAACTCTTTAGACATACAAGTAAGGCTTTAAATGGATTTCTCATATTGGGTCTGTTTAGTGAACTTGTTCTCTAACAAGTACTCACACGTTTGTTTAAGTATCTTTATACTTTAGCCTATGAGATCGACTATTTTCTTCATAAGGAAAAACGTAAAGTGTTCTAGTCTTTTTACATCCTATTAATGTCCAGTCTTTATAGAATAATAACTAGGAACAATTTAGGGATAATACATAAATGTAATATGAATCTCATAATTATAATATCATTATAATTTCATTTGCAATGTATAATTATCCCATAGACTTTATCATATACATCTAAACATATACAAGATAAATAATTGTCAATAAATTACAACCAAACCGATTGGCTATAGGGCATAAACCAATAGAGATAAGACTTTGACATATTAATAGAAAACCTATATTCTTATAAAAGTGGCATTGAGGAAAGGATCTGGCTATCCTGAAGCAAAAATTAGTCCTTATATGGATGTATTTCCATAATATTCTACTTAAATACCGGTCTACCTTAGGTATAAGCCACTTGGCTAGCTCTATAGAAAAACCTATTTTTCTTGAAGACCATACTAGTAATATGAAAAAATATTGGTGATGCTTGTATTTATACAAAAGTTGATATAGGAAAGGAGCTTCATGATATTTTTAAGGTACCAAAGCTAGATAAGGATGTAAATTTGGTGGACTTGAATCTTTCTAAGTTTTATATGGAAACCTACTCTAATGGGAATCATGTATCTAATCAAGCCACACAAGCTTTAAAGCAAGCAAGATATGAATAGGGGCTTAGATAAGTTACTAATAGTTTGTGGGAAGTAGCAAAAGTTGCTAGAGATTTATTAAAAAGCAAAAGTAGCTAGAGATTTATTAAAGACATTAGACCGTTAATAAGGAGTAGAGTAAAGAAGGTAAAAGAAGCTCTCGATGGCTTAATGTTGGATTTTTATGCAAGGGTAAACACTTTCCTATTCTAAAAGACTAAAGTCAAGTTTATGATATTGATTCAAGTAAAGGAATAAGTTTTGAGAAAAGGGTTACATAACATAACTGGAGTTAGATTCAGAATAAACTGACACCAATCTTTTACTGGGTTGGAGTAGAGAAACAAAAGCAAATTGACATTAGAGTTGACCTTATAATTAGCACTAAGCTTGTCAATGTGTTTACATATAAAGTTCTAGAATAAAACTGTAGTTGAAAGAGAGATCTTAGCTAATTTAATTGATCACCCATAAGATAACTTAATAACTAGTTAAAATAGGGACAATTAATTACACCTTGAGAGAGGGTAGTTAATATAATTATACATATTAGGTGAGATACAATTCGATTAATAGAATGGGAGGGAGACAAGATAGGGAGAAATTGATCTCTAGCTGTTTAAAACCTTGAATTCTAATTTTCTTCATTTTGGTGTTGTCTATTATTCATTGTTAGTTATTTAATTTTGATTTAATTTTCTAGTTTATTTTCATTAAACAATTTTGTTTCTTAAATAAAATGTAATTTGAATTAAGCAGTGTTTAGGCATCAATCCCTATAGGATCGATATCCACTTTCTAACTACAAGTCACGACTCGTATACTTGATGTTTTTGAGCATAAAACTAGTAGATTGTTTCACAAAATCAATCAATAATAGATACCTTATATGTGGTGCAATGACTATTCAATGGCAGCATGTATGTTGTACATAGTTTAATGGTTCAATGCAAGGAAAACAACATATATACACTATGAATGTTATTTACATAGAAAGAAGACAACATGTATAAATTAGAGACGTTGTTCAATGGCTGTTCAATGGTTGAATAAAAAGAAAATTGAATTTTAATCTTACTAAATGCTAAGATTTTGGCTATGCCCTTTATCATAAAATTTGTAAAACAAAGTTGTAAGTTATAGATATAGTTTGCAGGTTTTAGGAACCCTACAGATATAGCTGAGTAAGACAATAAAGTTTTCTCATCACCGTAGACTCAGGAATAGTAAAGGAAAAGCACCAAACATGTGAGGGTGGTTAACGATAAATGACAAACTGTGAGAGTATCTTTAAATTAATTTTGTAAAGATGGTTTTACCTTACTATGAAAAGTATGTTTATGAATAATTTCATTAGTACTACTACTAGAAATTAAAAGTCAATCTTCATGAGATTTACATATGCTTTAATTTAGCATTGAATTGAGATTTGGATGTACTTGGAAGCCAATGAGATGTGCACTTGCTTTGAGTTAGTATTAAATTGAAATTTGCATATGTTTGAAATTGGTATGGAAATGGATATTAAATATGATTTTAATTGGTATTGAAATAAGGCACGCTCATGTATCAATTGTCGTTTAGCCTATGGTAGGTCTTTATACATATGATTATATCGATCAGAGTATGTCCTAACATGCATGGCGGTGTTTTGGGGAGTGTTTATCACTAACATGGGTGGTGTTGTATTTGTTAGTATGTCCTATGAGTTGCCCTTTATACGTATGGAGTATATATTGTGCTAGTACTGTTATGGGTAGGTGATGCAGAACTAGCTCCTTAACCACTGATTTATATGTAGTGCTACCATCATTATGGGTAAGTGATGCAGAACTAGCTTCATAACAATCAGTATATAGAGGTTAACTAGGCATCGGTAAGCGATGCAGAACCATCTCCATGGCCTTACACCTAAAGGTACTAGATGGAAAAGAAAATTTCTGATGGGCTAGGTTTTGAAAAAAGAAAGAAAGTTCATAAAAGTATTGATTGCCTTCATTGTTTACTTTAAAACAAAAGAGGAACTTGATCTTAGAAAAATATGTTTGATTTGCTTTACATGTGCATTGATCTTATAAAAAGAAAAGGATGTGTTTTGTAAGAACATTGGTTATTATTTGAAAAGAAAAGAAATTGTTTTCTTTATGAAGGTTAATAATTGTATAAATGTTTTTAATGGAAACCAATAACACTCATTGAGCTCGTTTAGCTCATACCCTATTTTTTGTTTTTTTAAATAAAACCTCCCAGGTGCACGCTTAGGGGCTCCAGTAGTAGGAACTCCACCTCACGAGTAGTCAACTTCGTCACGTGCTGCTGTGTAGGAAATTTTTTTTCCTTGTATATAGTTTTGGAAACTATTGCATATCCTTGAACATGTTTTAGAATGTACATTTATGTAAAGAATGGTTGTGTATAAAGATTTTTAAGTGGAATGCATGATTTTGTTTTAACTTTTCAAAGTTTATTTATGTAACTATTTGAGACTGCAAGTGAGTGGATTTGAAGTCCACAATTTGGAGTTGAGAAATTGATGTGATAATATAAGTGTTTTGAACTTTTATTGGGACTTTGAAATTTTTGGGATATCAAAATACAGTAGTACACCAAAATTTTTAATAAAATGAAAAACAAAACTCCACTGTTTACATTTCTTATTGTTGAGTTGAAGCTTTTCCTTAATAAGGGTAATAGGCTTAGCTTCACGAAAACTTTCCAGCCGACTCAGATATCCACTGGAGAGCCACTGTGGAGTGTCAAACAAGTCACCTAGTCATTACAAGATAGGGGTCTATCAGACATCGTTTTGTTTTAGGTTTATTTCTTCCTTTTCACCTCTCCTTTTGTCTCTCATCATCACTGTCGCTTGTTCTCTGATTCTCTTTCTATTGTCTCTCTCTCTCACTAGTCACCATCGTGGATACCATCCCTTTTTCTTGCTAGTCGTTAACTGCCACCGGCCTACCCCTTCCCCCTTCCCCGAACTATAACAACCACCCCTACCTACTTCTCCTCTCCTTTTTGGATTATCTTTGCCACCCACCCACTACTAAGGTAAAATACGCTGTTATTTTACTAAAGCCATTGGAGCAGGATGATGCACTGTTTACCAGTCCGTAGCTATACTTTTGAGTAGGGAGATACTTTGCAGATGATCATGGATTGCACTAAGCAGGGTAGGTCAAATGGGCTGCTTATTAAAATAGTCTTTCTACTACCATCTACTTAATATGGAGGGCAAGAAACAAGAGGTTGGACAAAGGTCTTAAAACTGATAACAGATAGAAGAAGTGATTATTAACTGTGTTTGAGCTGCCTTGATCGTAAATTCTAAGCAAGATGCACTTACTCCTAACATGAAGGTCACCTGGATGTTATAATTCATTGTGCCTATTGTAAATTAGTAATACTGATTATTTTTTGATAGATTAAGCGTATCATTATAAAAAGTTTTTTTTAGCTTTTGCTATGATTAAACAATGTTTTTTTAATTTTAAAAAATACTGGAATTTCTAGGATTGTTGCCATCGATGAGGTATTTTACAAATTTACATAGTCATTTACACAAGCGTGTATTTGACCGTTTATGTTCGCAGAAACACATAGTGATTTACACAGTCACTTACACACATAAACTCATAGTGACTTACACAATCACCTACATGGTATTTGATTAACTAATTATGATTATGAATTACATATATATTAATGATAATGCCATTTAATTAGGATTATGAGTAAAATATATATTTATATGTTGATTGTTTCAAATGGATGAACACATTCCTTCAATAAAGAGTTATAATCTAGTACCGGATATAGAAGTAGAAACTTCTAATCCTATACCAAGTGAAGATAGAAGTTTAACTCGAATTCAATTGAAAAGTGAAGTTTGGAATCACTTCAATAAGGCTAAATTAACGGAGAGAGCAGAAAAAGCCAAATGTAAATATTTTTAAAAGATGTTGGCTAGGAATTTAAAATGTGGAACCTCTTATCTAAAGAGAGATGTGCATTTTTATAGTAAAAGGAAGATGGTATTAGGAGGCCAAAATTTTTTTACCTTTAACCTTATAGGAGGGAAGAATGAAATGACCGTAACATCTTATGATGATAACAAATCAAGGTTTTTGATGGCTTCTATGGTAATTAGTGATGAAGATCCACCATCTATGGTTGATACTACAAGATTTAGGATGTTTTGCAACTCCTTACAACCGACCTTCAAGGTTCCAATTTGAAATACATTAAAGAAGAACATTATGAAGATATACAAGGATAAGAAGAAAAAAATTTCAAGAACATTGTTGAGTAATAAAGGACAAGTTACTATTACAACAAACAAGTGGAAAGTCGATAATTAAAAGAAGGGTTACATGACAGTGATGACATATTATGTTGACAATGATTGGGTTTTATGCAATAAACTTTTGAGGTAATTTATATTATGTAATATTGTTATATTGTTATCATTTATTTTTTCATTATATTATGATTTATGTTAGCAATATTTGTACATGATAGGTTTGTTTATATGTCAGCACCAAATATAAGTGCAAGGATAGAAACCGTGTTGGGAGACTATTTGATGTATTTTAATATCTACAACAAATTATCCACCATAACAGTTGAAAATTGTAGCATGAATGATGCGATGATTGAAATGTTAAAGAATAAGATACGGTTAGGAGCTTATTGGTTAATGGAAGGTTATTCTTCAATTTAGAATAATTTAGTATATTGGAGTGCACCACTTAAAAGAGTTGAGAAATTTGAAGAAACTATATGATATTTGTGCATTCCAAGTATGAAGATGTTAGTTTTGGATTGTCCAACCAGATGGAACTTAACCTTCAAAATGTTGGAGTTGACATTCTAATATGTTGATGTGTTTATTAGGCTAAGACAAAAAGGTTCTTAGTACACTTACATGCCTACAAAAGAGTAATAGGAGTTGGTTAGAGAACTTTGTGCGAAGTTGGAATTATTTTATAGTGCGACTAAATTGTTATTAGTAATAACATATCCAACTTCGCATTGTTTCTTTACTACTATGTATTAGATAAAGAATGCTTTATCTAATTAGATGTTTGATTCCAATGAGGTTATTCAGGTTATAATAGAGTAGATGATGTAGAAGTTGAATTTTTATTGGTCTATGGTTGGACATATTGTTGCAGGCTTATCTGTGCTGGACTCAAGATAGAAGATGAAGGGGGTTACTTCTACTTATAATATGTTGTATAATGATCAAGCATAAGAGCATATAGATAAATATGAGAGCAAATTAGACAAATATTTGATGGAAGATTGTGTGGCCGAAGTTGAAGGTGTGTAGTTTGATGTATTATTATAGTGGAAAAGTTATGTAAATAATTTTCCGAACATATAAGTAATTGCACAAGACTTATTAACAATTCCATCCTCCTTAGAGTCTGATTTTAGCACTAGTGGTTAGGTTATTAGACGTAATTGTGCTCGACTTCATCCTTGTCCTATGGAAGCCCTCATGTGTGCCTGAAGTTGGTTAGATGATGAAGATATTGAGGGTAAATTCTTTTCTTTTTAATAAATCAAATTTGTCTATTTTATATTATCTTACCTAATTTATTTAAGTTGAATATTAATATAGCCACATGTATTAATGTAGAGGTGATTAGTCTTACTCATCAATCAAGTGGATATTATTTTGATAAAAATATTTGAAAATAAAGGTATATTTAGTTATTTATTAATTATTACCATATCCTTAATATTCGTTTACTTTTAATATTACATTACTAAATATAATGTTTGTACATACAGATGAAGCGATGTAAACTATTGACGAACTTAACTACAATGATTAGCTGCTCTCTCAATCTATCTAGTCTTTAGTCTCCTTCATAATTTTATCTTTATTTTCTGTAAATTGTATCATTTTTTGCAAAATGATTTGGATAATCATTTTTGTACAATTAAGATTACCATAATTAATGAATATTTGTTTTATCTTATTTACTTTATCAATATATGTAATTTATATATATATATATATTTATTATAAAATCTCAAATTTTCTTAATCAATTCAAATTCGTAACTATAATTAGTTGAATTGATTACTTCAATTATAATCTTTTTCTTTCATTTCATTTATTCATATCCTCCTTAATTAATGAATTTAGTTTTATCTTATTCATTTTTTAAGTTTTTATATATTTATTCATTATAAAATTTTAAATTTTCTTAATTAATTGAAATTTGTAACTATAATTAATTGAATTATAACTTTAATTATAATGTTTTCTTCATTTCCTATAATCATATCCTCTGTCATTAATGAATTTGGTTTCATCTTATTCATTTTATCACTATATGTAAGTTAATCAATAGAAATTCGTAACTATAATTAATTAAATTGATCACTTCAATTATAATCATTTTCTTTTTTCCCTATAATCATATTCTCTTTCATTAAAGAATTTGGTTTTATCTTATTCATTTTATCATTATAAGTAAGGTTTTTATATTTTTATTCATTATAAAATTTCAAATTTTCTTAATCAATTGAAATTCGTAACTATAATTAATTAAATTGATCACTTCAACTCTAATCTTTTTCTTTCAATTCATATAATCATATCCTCCTTCATTAATGAATTGGGTTTCATTTTATTCATTTTATCACTATATGTAAGTTTTTATACATTCAATCATTATAAAATCTCAAAATTTTTTAATCAATTGGAATTTGTAACTATAATTAATTAAACTGATCACTTTAATTATAATATTTTTTCTTTCATTTTCTATAATCATATCCTCCTTCATTAATGAATTTGGTTTCATCTTATTCATTTTATCAATATAAGTAAAATTTTAATATATTTATTCATTATAAAATCTCAAATTTTCTTAATCAATTGAAATTCGTAACTATAATTAATTGAATTGATTACTTCATTTATAATCCCTTTCTTTCATTTCATTTAATCATATCATCATACATTAATGAATTTGGTTTTATTTTATTCATTTTTTAAGTTTCTATATATTTATTCATTATAAAATCTCAAATTTTCTTAATCAATTTAAATTTATAACTATAATTAATTGAATTGATTTTCTTTCGTTTTCTATAATCATATCCTCCTTCATTAATGAATTTGGTTTCATCTTATTCATTTTATCAATATAAGTAAAATTTTAATATATTTATTCATTATAAAATCTCAAATTCTCTTAATCAATTGAAATTTGTAAAATTGGTCACTTCTAAATTGATCACTTCAACTATAATCTTTTTCTTTCATTTCCTATAATCATATCCTCCTTCATTAATGAATTTGGCTTCATCTTATTCATTTTATCACTATATCTAAGTTTTTTGTATATTTATTAATTATAAAATCTCAAATTTTCTTAATCAATTGAAATTTATAACTATAATTAATTGAATTGATCACTGATCTTTTTCTTTCATTTCATATAATCATATCCTCCTTCTTTAATGAATTTGGTCTCATCTTATTCCTTTTATCAATATATGTAAGTTTTTACTTATTTATTCATTATAAAATCTCAATTTTTCTTAATCAATTGAAATTCGCAACTTTATTAATTGAATTGATCACATACATTATAATATTTTCTTTCATTTCCTATAATCATATCATTATTTATTAATGAATTTGGTTTCATCTTATTCATTTTATCAATATAAGTTTTTACATATTCATTCATTATAAATTCTCAATTTTATAATTTTAATAATCAATTGAAATTTGTAACTTCAACTAATTGAATTGATCAATTTAATTTTAATTTTTTATTATTTATAATTTTATCCTCAATTATTAATTAATTTAATTTAAAATTTTAAAAAATTTGGCCTTATTGAGCTCGATCCGACTATGGCCTTGAGCTTAACGAATTAAGCCCAGTTAATTGGAGCTCTAGGCTGGGCCAGAACCATTTTTCTCCTGGTCAGGACAGGCTCGACCCATTACCATCCATATCCTTTGTCCTATCAGATTGATATTAAATCTCACTAGTACTGTTGGTGAGGGTAAATCAAATTTTGATACCAGAGCCATCTTCTATATTTAGGTTTGTTTTTAATATCATTTTCTTATATTTTCAATATTCTTGTATCTTCATTTTTTACATTCAATTTATTTATTCGTATAATATATGGATAAGATTTGTAGAAAAGAACAAAAGATGTTTTTTTAGGTTCTCATTTCTTGTTTCTTTATTTTACAAGTTAATATAAATTTTATTTAATAGTTTTCATATTTTTCTTTATTATTTAATTCACTCATGTCGGGTTCCTAATATTATTTTCTATTCGATCTAAATGGGTTTGAAGGAGTTCAATTTTTTGTTCTTAAGTTTTTGTATTTTCTTGACCACTAGTTATGTTCCTTTGTTTCATTTTCTATCCAATTTGCTTTTTTAAAAATTATTTGACAAAGAGGAAATTTTAAATTAGCATTTTTGGTTTAGATTCTAGTTTGAAAATAATCTTTATTCAATAGTTTATGATGTGAGTAAAGAAAATTTTGAAAGAAACAATTGAGGGAGTGATTTTGCTACTAATGTCGAAAGGACCCATTCTAGATTTCCCCTTCTAGAACCCGAGCGGAGGCCTTTTGGCAACCCCTCAGTATCCCTCCAATTAATATGTGACTAGACCAAAGCGTTCCCACAAAGCTAAGTTGTTCAACTATTTAAAACCTTTTAGACTTTAATAATTAAATAATGAGAACTTTTTTTATCATTTTATTGAAAATTTCGACAGTATAACGATTGCATTTTGATGTTCCCAAAATTTTTAAAAGCCCTGTAAGATTTGAAAACATTTCTATATTCATACCAATTTCTCAACTACAAATTTTATACTTTAAGTCTACTTATAAGCAAACCAAACAAATAATTCTCAACAGTCACTATAATAAACTGTTAAAAGCTAAAACATATTCATGCATTTCATTTAAAAGCTTTTATAAACATCCCTTGTTTACACAAATGTACATAGCAAAATGACACAAGCACAGTAGCACCCGACAATACAACTAATCTTGAGGCAGAGTCTCAATTACTGCAGCACCTGTATGCATACTTGGGATGATTTGTTTAAAAACATAAAAATAAAGATGAGCTAAACGAGCTCAGTGAGTGTAATTAGTTTACAAGAAAATTGAACTTTTCATAATAATATAATTGAAATATTTCATACAATCATAAAGCTCATGGTAAAATATTTTCCATAATAATTTATTCGTGCATCATCAAGTCTGGTAATAACATAATATTTCGTAAAACATAATTTCAATTTTTTGAAAAACTATTTCGAAATGCTTTTCAAAATTAAACTCATCATATAAAAAGTTTCCATTTCCCATTTACCTTAATCAATAAACAGTGGTGGCAATAAGTTTTCTGAAAACTTTAATACTGAAAAATAAGCTAACTATTAGCATTGGTACCATAAGGTAACTCTCAAATCACTTTTAACATAAATAGTGGCAGCATTACTATTTTCATGACTTTCCTTACTCAACATAGCCTACCATAAGTTTCTTTGCCATAAAGTACACTAGGCATAAAGTCACAGAGCTATTTCTGCATCACTTATCCGTGATTGGTTAACCACTATTTACAGAGCTGGTTTTGTGTCGCTTACCCACGATTGGTTAACCACTATTTACGGAGCTGGTTTTGCATTGCTTACTTGTAACATGTTAACCGCTATAGACCGGTAGTTATAGAGTTGATCTGTAATGCTTACCCATAAAAAGTCGTGGAGTTGGTTCTACATCGCTTACCTGTGACTGGTTAACCACTATTTACAAAGCTGGTACTATATCGCTTACCTGTAATAGATTAATCGTTATAAATATGCCCGTATAATAACATGTGTAAAGCCTGCAGTGTACCATAGGCAAAAACAACTCTTACATTTATGACTCATCTTGTTTTCTAAATTAAGTATAGGAGGATTCATAATTGAATTATTTCACCAATCATATAAAATTTAACTTTCGATTTAAAACCTATATATTGCCAAAGCATACACTTATGCTAGAAATATTCACTTGTAAAATATAATTTGTATAAAACTCAGTATAAATATTCATTTCACGATCAAATGAAAACAATTTGCATAAACTCAATTTAAAGAACACTCATATGTCATCAATTATTTTACAAATAATTAAGTCATATACAACAATTAAAATACACTCACTAGTTGCTAGTTTCCTTTTCACCATTTTGAAACCCTTCAGTGGCTTCATTTTTCGATCCAAAAACCTAATACCAATACATTCAACTCCTTAACACATTTTTCAATTAAATATACTATAACCATGTCAACTTCATTACTTTTCACATACACTCCACATCCTTAATCACATTCACATGGTTATTACTTCATAGCCATATTTTTATACTAAAATTACCCTTAAGGCTAAACTTAACATATTATACATTAAACTCTTCCAATTCAATTTCATTTGATTTCTGACACTTAAAACCAATCCAAGTTCACTTACATGACATTTTAATACACACATATAAGCTATAAAATTTCATTAACAAATTTTTTACAAAATCAAGCACTCTAGGCCGAATTTTAACCAACACCAATTCCAAATCAATTCCTTTTCATTTCTTTACTTGATTAGCATCAAAATAATACTATGACCATCGTAAGACATCAAAATAGATTTTTGGATTATAACACATTAAAAACCCTAACCTTGGCCATGGTTTTTCTTTCATTCTTTCATCATTAAACTAACTTCCTAATACCATTCATTAATCTTAATTCATATAATAATAACATAAAACACTTTGGGCAATAGATCTCACCTCTGACCAAATTTGACCAAGGTTACATACGCTTGATTCACATGATTTTCTTCTTTCAATTGCTTCCAATGAAATAAAACCTTGATATTACATCAAAAGGTTTAAATCACACCGTCAAAACCAAATCTAACCTATAACCTAACAAATCAGATTTTTCAACAAGATTAGTAAGCTTACAAACCCATTTTCTTCTTCTTCTTCACTTGAATAAGTGTGGAACTTTATTGGATGCTTGATTGGAGGTAGAAGAGCATGAAAAATGGTTGGGATCACTTCACCTTGGCTTAGTCGTAACACTCTCTTCTCCTTTCTCTTTTTTTCTTTTTTCTCTCTTTCTCTACGTTTCTCTCATCAATTGTAACACCCCAACTTCCGCCGGACCCGAACCCGATATCGATAGTGATACCCGGATCCGTGCCCCACGAAGGTGG